>JAECMU010084684.1:0-17249 GCA_016106625.1 Dracogyra subfuscus
TGAATGTGCACACTGGCACCTGCACCCAAGACAGGCATGCACTACAACAGTTTGTTCTGAATGTGCACACTGGCACCTGCACCCAAGACAGGCATGCACTACAACAGCTTGTTCTGAACCCATCTCAACCCTTTTCTTGTCCTGCATGGAGGAGCCCATCATGGCCGGCACCTATGCCCATGATAGGCATGCACTACAATAGTTCTGAATGTGCATGTAATACCCTATGGTTTGACCTGACCTCTGCAACAGTACTGACCAGCTGGATTACCAGAGCCTGTATCAGTTACTTTGCAGAGTGTTATATCTCTGTAGCCTACTTTAAAAATGACCCTAGCAGCAGGGTTTCCCTTAACTTCAGAGCCCTGCCATAGAAAATATAAAAAAACAATAAATATGAAGTCATTTATTGTTAACACACTAGGCCAGACTGACTAACCGATAGCTCCACACATTCACTATTATGTGATACTTCACCATAATACAAATAACAAAAACACCACTTACCCTGTCGGTCTCCTAGGCTGAATGACATGCTACAAACTGCATCTGCAGCATTAACTATACCAAAGTGGCATCTATGGGAGCTACTCCCAAATCAAGGGAAATTAATTTCCGTCTAATTCTCTGCGAAATTATATTAATATTAACATGTCATCAGACGCTTCCAAATATAACATTTAAAATCTATATTAAAATAAAAAAATAAAAATCTAGAATGGTAATAGTTTACCACTATATAGGTAAATAAAATTAAAATGGTCTCACACCTGTAAGTTTAATACTGAAACCATAACCCTAAGCCTTCAAATAGCGGAGACAAGAATTTTCAACAGTTTTTTGTTTACTTGTTGTGACTGACTGCTGTCACCTGTAAAATAAGGATTTTATTATTTTTTATTTCAAAATATTGCCAAATACCAGTATTCAAATATTGCTAGACATCATATGGAATGTTTTCAAGGGTTTAAAAAAAAGAAAAAAAAAGTGACTCGGGAGCATTTCGTAAATTGGGTGGGGACACTAACCAATTTACTTTTTTACTAGGCATTATGGGGGTAATAATAAAAGACTCCATCATATGTGGTTATGTGGGATAGAAAATGTATACCCGAGGTGGTGGAAATTTCAACCTGGGACGAAGCTTGCCGAGTCCCAAGGTCTAAGTTTTCACCACCAAGGGTGTACTTTTTCTATCCCACATGACCACATACATGTATGATGGAATCTTTTTCTCTCATTTATTTAATAAATAAACCATTATTGTACACAAACAGACAAAGATGGCTGAACAAATAACTTTTTCCTTTGACCATTTTATCATAAATAAACTACACTATCATATTTTTAGTGTTTGTTTTATGTGTTACTGTTAAATAAAATTTAACACTACAAATTAACAAGCTTTTAGAATGAAGGGTTTAGTAACAAAATATTAATTTAAAACTGCCTTAATGACCTCATGTCATCATCCCACATTAATATGACGTCATATATTACCAACAACATCATGTTAAACACAAGCGTGTGATATACCATGCAGGATAGAAATTTCTTATTTCGCTTTCTTTCATGGAATATAGCTCTGTTCTATATACCTGAGGATGAGAAAAATATTTATATCTGATTTTTGACTTCATAAGATTAATCTGAAACCGCAATTGAATTTTAGCTTAATTTAGCCAGTTTATAAAGAGAAAGATATATGTACATAATGATATACCAGGGATATCCAAGACACCAGAATTATGTCATATTTATAAATACTAATATGTTTAGTAGCTATGAATTTAAGGAGTGTGCATATTCATAGTACAAGAGTATTTTGATATACCGGTATATTCAAAGCACCACAAATGATGAATAATTTAACCTTATTAATATTTGTGAGATATTACATGTATTATAGTTAGAACTTGACCTATGCATGGTGTACAAACTTCAGGTGGTCCATTGATCTGTGGTCGGAGTGCAGCAGGACGTGTGGAGAAGGCAAACAGAGCAGATCTGTGAGCTGTATCCAGGCCATGATGGACACGGAGTCAGTTCTCGATGATTCTGAGTGCCCCATGGATAAGCCTCTGTCTGAGAAGACTTGTCAGATAACCAAGTGTCCATCTGTCTGGTTCACTGATGAGTGGTCTGAGGTTAGTGTAGGCTTTAAATTGTTTATTGTAAAACTGGTAAGGTACTACAT
The DNA here is from genome assembly GCA_016106625.1 of Dracogyra subfuscus. Classification (NCBI taxonomy): domain Eukaryota; kingdom Metazoa; phylum Mollusca; class Gastropoda; order Neomphalida; family Peltospiridae; genus Dracogyra; species Dracogyra subfuscus. Next base: position 2,198 of record JAECMU010084684.1, read on the forward strand.
GTATTTACTTGTATAAGAATAAAAATAGAAGTTCTATTAAATGACAGGTCTGGTTACGGCAAAAGGAGGACAAACAACAATGGGAGGCACCACAGCAGCAATGAGGTCTAATTAATGAGCTACTCTCGATCTACTAAATTCCAAAACTATATTAGCTCAGTATCCTTTCTTCTTTTGGCCGACTGTTAAAAAATTGTGCCAAAAGTCCTTCATACTGAAATGCGCACATTTCTCTTTGGCATAATTAATGTTCCATTCATTCCATAGCCCCACCACCACCACCCCCGCCTGCTACCGATCTTGATCGGACTGCTGGTGCTCCCTTGCATCTGTTAGTGCAGGCAGTCCCTCCTACATCCCCCCCCCCCACTTTCTGTCTTGGACAGGCGTGCGCTACAACAGCTTGTTCTGAATGTGCACGTTAAACCCTATGACATGACATACGGCAAATGGACAATTAGTAAAGGTTGTTCTGAGAAACTAGATTATAACTCAAGCACTAATCAAATGTAACCCTGCTGATATTATTGAAGGCAAATGAAATAGTCAGCTGATTTCAGCATTTCATGCCTAAAGCTCTAGACTTTGTGTGAGCATGACATCCTTGTTGGTTCAAATGTGCCTTTTTTGTTGTATAATAATAAAAAGTGTTTTCTCATTTAAAATATTTTGGTCAATAAATCACAGGTTATATAATAAATAAATTTACTAACATTTGATAGAATTATCTTTGATGGGTCAGATATTTAAAAATATTATATTATGAATTTCAAAGTATATTATTATGATTAAATATTTTTATGTTTATCAGTGCTAATATTTTTTTTAATTTGTCTTTAAATATTTGAAATGATTATTATGTTTGCATAGTGTGACCCATCATGTGGGCCTGGTAAGAAGAGACGGAGGACGTTCTGCATGACAAATGATGGTAAATCATATCTGGATGATGGCAAGTGTGACCAGGACGAACGGCCCATGTCATGGAAACCTTGCATGAACCAAAAGTGTCCACCACCACGTTGGATAACTGGAGAGTGGGGGGAGGTTAGTATTTTTTTTCAATTTAAGCATTAATATAACACCATAACTGAACATATTGCATGTGTTATATAGGCACCAGAAGATGACAGCTACATATTGATTTAATTATCAACTGAGGGGGCTAATAATGCATCAGCTTCCGAGTGGAGGCAAACAGTGCCTCCTGTCCCCTAACACTCATGGTAATGGTGAAGTAATTTAAAAATAAAGTTAATGACAAATATAATGTAAGACTGTTCTCATAGGATTTTTGAAGTAATTACCATTTGGTTTAAATAGAGAATGGGTGAATGGTTAAGTCGTCTCAAGATGTTTACTATTTATAATGAAGTCCGTGACAGATTTAAATATACAGGTATTTTCTTGGTTGCTAAGGTTTGGATCATTGCTACATCCTTGGGATATTTAATAAGAGTTCCTTTGATAAGCAAAAGAGTTATTGTTGAAATAGCAAAACTGCTATTTTTATATAATTAGTAACAAGTTTCCACCAGTGTTTTGATCTAGTATCAGAATGTTTGTAACTTTTATCAAAGTATTCCGATTTGGCTTTTACTAAGTTTCTTGTTTTCCTAAAATTTGCCCAGTCAATAAGTATATTATTAGTTTTAGCTTTATGGTTCAATTTTTTCCTTGGTCTAATTAGTCTAGAAATTGTTCCATTCCTAAAAGGTTTATCCACTGGACAAATTGTAACAACTTTACTTTAAATGTTTGAGCTGAATCTAATAAAAAAATTAGTAATATTTGGCATTATTGTTTCATTTCACCCAGATTGAAAGATATTTTTCCACTTGAAATTAATGTTTTTAGGCCACAAATATCAGCCAGGAAAATAGTCCCAAACCTTGTGTTTGGGGACACTAATACACTTCCATATCAGACAGTTCTCTGAAATACAGGTCTCTTTTTATCATGAAGTCTATGACCAGTATGGACAACAACAGGGGAATGATCACTACCATTTGAAAGTAAAGTGTTTGAAATTAGATCTCTCATCACATCCTTGTTGGTTACAAAGTAATTAGAATATTTATCCACATCCTTGTTGGTTACAACGTAATTAGAATATTTATCCACATCCTTGTTGGTTACAAAGTAATTAGAATATTTATCCACATCCTTGTTGGTTACAAAGTAATTAGAATATTTATCCACATCCTTGTTGGTTACAAAGTAATTAGAATATTTATCCACATCCTTGTATGTGGATTAGAACAGAAACAAGAAGAATAAAGAAGGTTTTATCAGTCAAAACATTTGCTTTCAGCAACTACGGTATATAGGTGGAAGTAAGGAGTATACTGTGGATTTTAAATAAATTCAACTTCTTTCTGTATCACCCCCACTGTTACTGGTACATACTGTTGTAGTTGTATTTTTGTTATGGAAGTGTTACCAATTATAAACTAATTCTTAGATATGTTTTGTGACTTGAATTTATCAACATTGTTTGGTATAGAATGAGTGGTATTACTGTTAATGTGTTATTTGTTTGGTATAAAATGTGAGGTATGGTTTTTAATGTGTTATTTGTTTGGTATAAAATGTGAGGTTTGATTTTGATGTGTTATTTGTTAGGCAAAGAATGAGAGGTATAATTTTGATGTGTTATTTGTTTGGTATAAAATGAGAGGTATGATTTTGATGTTTTATTTGTTTGGTATAAAATGAGAGGTATGATTTTGATGTGTTATTTGTTTGGTATAAAATGAGAGGTATGATTTTGATGTTTTATTTGTTTGGTATAAAATGAGAGGTATAATTTTGATGTTTTATTTGTTTGGTATAAAATGAGAGGTATGATTTTGATGTGTTATTTGTTTGGTATAATATGAGAGGTATGATTTTGATGTTTTATTTGTTTGGTATAAAATGAGAGGTATGATTTTGATGTTTTATTTGTTTGGTATAAAATGAGAGGTATGATTTTGATGTTTTATTTGTTTGGTATAAAATGAGAGGTATGATTTTGATGTGTTATTTGTTTGGTATAAAATGAGAGGTATGATTTTGATGTGTTATTTGTTTGGTATAAAATGAGAGGTATGATTTTGATGTGTTATTTGTAGTGTTCAGTGGACTGTGGTAGAGGTCTACAGAGACGAAATGTTCAGTGTCGATCATTTTCACACAAACCCAGCGACAAGTGTCACAGCTCAAACAAGCCAACGTCCGTAAGATCTTGTGAGAGTAACTGTGATGATGAGGAAGAAGACGGTGGGTAGTGTCTACTAGATAACCAGTACAACTCACACCAGTCATTCAAAGTACAACATCACTCACACCACACCCTCAACCCACAGTCACTCAAATCACAATAACTCAACCCACAGTCACTCAAATCACAATAACTCAACCCACAGTCACTCAAACTAACATCACACCAATCAGTCAAACTAACATCAAACCACAGTCACTCAAACTAACATCACACCAGTCAGTTAAACTAACATCAAACCACAGTCACTCAAACTAACATCACACCAGTCAGTCAAACTAACATCAAACCACAGTCACTCAAACTAACATCAAACCACAGTCACTCAAACTAACATCCAACCAGTCACTCAAACTAACATCAAACCACAGTCACTCAAACTAACATCAAACCACAGTCACTCAAACTAACATCAAACCACAGTAACATCACATCAGTCACTCAAACTAAAATCACTCAAGCCACAGTCACTCAAACCACAATCACTCACACCAGTCACTCTGACTACACTAACTCAAACCACAATTGCTCAAACCATAATAACTCAATCCACAATCACTCACACCACAGTCACTGAACCACAATCACTCAAACCACAATCACTGAACCACGGTCTCTCGAACTAACATACCTCAAATCACAATCAATCAAACCACAATCACTCAAACTAATATCACTCAAACAACAATTACTCAAACCACAGTCATTCAAACCACAATCACTGAACCACAATCACTCAAACCACATTCACTCAAACCACAATAATTCAAACTAACATCACTCGAACCACAATAACTCGAACCACAATTGCTCAAACCACAATAACCCAAACTGAAATCACTGAACCACATTAATCCAAACCACAATCACTGAATAAAACTCACTCAAACCACACTCACTGAACCACAATCACACAAACAAAAATATCTGATCTACAATCACTCAAACTAACATCACTCAAATCACAATCACTCAAACCACAATCACAATCACTCAAACAACAATCACTCAAACCACAGTTATTCAAACCACAATCACAGAACCACAATCACTCAAACTAACATCACTTAAACTAACATCACTCAAACCACAATCACTAACTAAAGTCACTCAAACCACAATCACTCAAACTAACATCTCTCAAACCACACTCACCCAAACCACAATCACTCAAACCACAATTGCTCAAACTGCAATAACTCAAACTAAAATGACTAAAACTACAATCACTGAATCACAATCACTCAAACCATAATCACACAAACTAACACCACAATCACTCAAACTAACATCACTCAAACACTGGAACCACAATAACTCAAATTAAAATCACTGAACCACAATCACTCAAACCACAATAGCACAGACTAACATCACTCAAACCACAATCACTGAACCACAATCATTCAAACCACAATCACTCAAACTAACATCACTGAACCACAGTCACTCACACCACAATTGGTCAAACCACAATCACTCAAACTAATATCACTCAAACAAAAATCACTCAAACCACAATAATTCAAACTAACATAACTCAAACCACAATAACTCAAACCACAATCGCTCAAACCACAATCACTCAAACTACAATCACTGAATCACAATCACTCAAACCATAATCACTGAACTAAAATCACACAAACCACAATCATTGAACTAAAATCATACAAACCACATTTATTCACACCAGTCATTAAAACCAAAATCACTCGAACCACAATCACTGAACCACAATCACTCACACCACAATCAGTCAAACGACAATAACTGAAACTAATATCACTTAAACTAACGTCACTCAAACCACAATCACTCAAACTAACATCTCTCAAACCACAGTCACTCAGCACACAATCACAGAACCACAGTCACTCACACCAGAATAACTCAAAGTAGCATCTCTTAAACTAACATCACTCAAACTAACATTTCTCAAACCACAATCACTCAAATGTCAACCCCTGAACCACAATCACTTAAACCACAATCACTCAAACCACAGTCACTCAAACCACAGTCACTCAAACCATAATCACTGAACCACAATCACTCAAACCATAATCACTGAACCACAATCACTCAAACCACAACCATTGAACCACAGTCACTCAAACCACAATCACTGAACCACAATCACTCAAACCACAAGCACTGAACCACAATCACTCAAACCACAATCATTCAAACTAACATCACTGAACCACAATCACTCAAACTAACATCACTCAAACACTGAAACCGCAGTCACTCAAAATCACTGAACCATAATAACTCAAACCACGATTGTATAAACTAACATCACTCAAACCACAATCACTGAACCACAACTGCTCAAACCACAATCACTCAAACAAAGTTCACATAAAGCACAATCACTTAAACCACATTCATTCAAACCAGCTTCTTAAGCAGTACAGTATTCAACACATTAATATGCCATTTAAATTCATGTTAAATGTTTTATGTAAATCCAAAATACATATTAAAAATATTAATTGCACTGTCTTTCTTTTAATAGATGATAGGGTTAACAGACAAAACTACTCTTGAAACTAACCTTTGTTATTTAAAGCCACTGGGAGATATCACATTCTTTGGCTTGATTATGTTTACGTTTTATGAACTGCATGTTAGCCTTCAGACTACTGGATTATTTTTTGACAAAAAACACATTGAGTGGGTACAAGTTATAATTTTTATTCACAATGTGAGACCAATGTTGTTAAGTTAAAATACTTGCCAAAACCCAAGGTATTTTTCATTGAAGGTAAAACTGCCATATTGTCAGTCAATGTATTGCCTGTGTGCTGTTAATATTTTCGGTGAGTGCCATGTGCAAAATGGCTGGAAATATGAATTGGGGAATGCAATGTATACAGTGTACAGCATGTCGACTGGTGTGATGTCGAGATATCTCGCCTGCAGTAGTCAGAAGGTTAAAATGAAATGTTTTGTTTTCTAGTGTGTGATGACAAATACAAAGTTGCGTACTGTCCCCTGGTGTTGCGGTTTGGTTTCTGTGACAGAGAATACTTTCAGAAGATGTGCTGTAAAACCTGTGCTGGCAGCATTATTAACACACACCACGTGCACCAAGGATAAACTGTGTGGCAGAATATTCCATCTTTCATCCCACTTGTAATTATAGTGACTTTCAAAATATCTTTATGGTAAAGGTTAACTGTGTAATAAAGTAAAGATAAAACCAAGCCATATGTATATCTTTACGGTAAAGGTTAACTGTGTAATAAAGTAAAGATAAAACCAAGCCATATGTATATCTTTACGCTAAAGGTTAACTGTGTAATAAAGAAAAGATAAAACCAAGCCATATGTATATGTTTACGCTAAAGGTTAACTGTGTAATAAGTAAAGATAAAACCAAGCCATATGTATATCTTTACGGTAAAGGTTAACTGTGTAATAAGTAAAGATAAACCCAAGCCATATGTATATGTTTACGGTAAAGGTTAACTGTGTAATAAAATAAAGATAAACCCAAGCCATATGTATATGTTTACGGTAAAGGTTAACTGTGTAATAAAGTAAAGATAAACCCAAGCCATATGTATATGTTTACGGTAAAGGTTAACTGTGTAATAAAGTAAAGATAAACCCAAGCCATATGTATATGTTTACGGTAAAGGTTACCTGTGTAATAAAATAAAGATTAAACCAAGCCATATGTATATCTTTACGGTAAAGGTTAACTGTGTAATAAGTAAAGATAAAACCAAGCCATATGTATATGTTTACGGTAAAGGTTAACTGTGTAATAAAGTAAAGATAAATCCAAGCCATATGTATATCTTTAGGGTAAAGGTTAACTGTGTAATAAAGTAAAGATAAAACCAAGCCATATGTATATGTTTACGCTAAAGGTTAACTGTGTAATAAAGTAAAGATAAAACCAAACCATATGTATATGTTTACGGTAAAGGTTAATTGTGTAATAAAGTAAAGATAAAACCAAACCATATGTATATGTTTACGGTAAAGGTTAACTGTGTAATAAAATAAAGATAAAACAGAGCCATATGTATATGTTTATGTTAAAGGTTAACTGTGTAATAAAGTAAAGATAAAACCAAGCCATATGTTTATGTTTACGGTAAAGGTTAACTGTGTAGTAAGTAAAGATAAAACCAAGCCATATGTATATCTTTACGGTAAAGGTTAACTGTGTAATAAAGTAAAGACAAAACCAAGCCATATGTATATCTTTACGGTAAAGGTTAACTGTGTAATAAAGAAAAGACAAAACCAAGCCATATGTATATGTTTTATGGTAAAGGTTAACTGTGTAATAAATAAAGATAAACCCAAGCCATATGTATATGTTTAAGGTAAAGGTTAACTGTGTAATAAAGTAAAGATAAACCCAAGCCATATGTATATCTTTACGATAAAGGTTAACTGTGTAATAAAGTAAAGATAAAACCAAGCCATATGTATATCTTTACGCTAAAGGTTAACTGTGTATAATTAAGTAAAGATAAAACCAAGCCATATGTATATCTTTATGGTAAAGGTTAACTGTGTAATAAAGAAAAGACAAAACCAAGCCATATGTATATCTTTACGGTAAAGGTTAACTGTGTAATAAAGAAAAGATAAACCCAAGCCATATGTATATCTTTACGCTAAAGGTTAACTGTGTAATTAAGTAAAGATAAAACCAAGCCATATGTATATGTTTACAGTAAAGGTTAACTGTGTAATAAGTAAAGATAAAACCAAGCCATATGTATACATTTGTTTGCCAAGTGGTAGTCAAATATCAGATGACATTACATATCTTTGTTTCTAATAAAGACTAATTAAATTTTATATAGAAAATATTGAAAATCCTGCTTTAAAATAGCTTGTTGGCTAAAAGAAAAGAAAAAACCCCAAGAGTTAACTCTTGAATAGTGATTTAGTTTGTATGATTTTTTCTTGAATAGTAATAATTTTCTTTATTTGTGTAGTATACATACTAAAGAAAAAGAAAAAAGAATCACGTGTAATCTGTCCTTGTTTTTGGATAAAGATTGGAACATTTAGTGTAGATACACTTTTTACTTGTTATTGAAAATACAAAGTATACAGTACCAGGTAAACTAAATTTAAACTATACAGCTCACAGGTAAAATTTGGATTCCAAAGTTAACCTTTAAAAACTAGTTCTTAATATTTCTAATACTGTTAACTTCTGTTAGCACATGGCTCTCCTGAATTGTAAATGATGCATAAAGACATGCTAACCCGTATTCTACTTTATAATCTACTCACAAGTTTGTTTTTCAATATTACACTAAGGTTTGGCTGATAAAATAGAATTCTTCCAGCTGGATTCAAATTTGACTTCTTATGTACTTATAAGAAAACCAGTATACACTGTGCCACATTTTAATTATACTTAATTTTTCTAAACATTGCGACACAAGTTATGTTTGTGTAATTGTTGTTTTTTGACACGTTACGTTCAGGAATAGTATGTGCAGTTGCGAAAGAAACTGGATCAACCATGAATCAAACAGTAATCAATAATTATTTGTCCATTACAATGATTATACATAAATTATTCTGTCAGGTTCATGAAAGTTTACACCTAGACTTTTAGTATAAGTTATTCTAGGACTTCATGAAAGCTTACACCTAGAATTTTATCCTAAGTCATTTTGCTAATTAACTTCATGAAAGCTTAATTAGTTTACTGATCACAGATTTAAGATTTAAAGATATAACAGCAGTATTCAATGTACATATGAAATAAGTATCTCAGTTACTAAAGTAAAACCAAAAGCAAACAAACTGTCCCAGAATTGCATGTTTTGATCAAATACTGTTTTGATTTTCATGTTCACACAAGAAAAGATATTAATAAAACAGTTATACCTCAGAGAAATGTATTTGTTATTTTATAGATGTATTCATATCTTCATGAACTTAACTGTATACACAATTTTTGCCCAGAATGACCACAAATAGCCCTGACCCATCCTGCCATGGTCAAAATTGCTCCCAAATTGTAGCCAAAATTAGTATGAATCGGCATCACTCATGATTGCTTAAGTTAATATTGACACTGCACTACATTCCTGAAACCAATTCATGACAAACTGCTACAACGTAGTATGCCTCTACTACGGTACTGTGATGAATACAGTATGACTTATCATGATTTATCTGGAATGCACCACAAATTACTATGACTACTATTTTTTTTATTTTTTTTAATTTTTTTTGTTGAACGACGCACTCAACATATTTTAACTACGGTTATATCGGCGTCGGACATATGGTTATGTCGAGAAAAAACCCCAGTGGTTAGCTGACGGGGATCGATCCTAGACCGACCGCGCATCAGGCGGGCACTGTACCACTGGGCTACGCTGCCCGCTATGACTGTACTAAAACTTCTCACAAGTGCCTCGTGGTTTACACCGACGTCAGCAAGACTTCATTCTACTGATTGAAATGCATTCCTTAAGGAATATTTCTTTACTTGCAAGCTACCTGCAAACAGACAACCAATGTTACGTCTTGTTTATATGTTTTATTTACTGTTAAATGTACACAAAGATTAAAATGAAACACAAACTGATGTGGTGACTAAATAACTTAACCAGTACAGTGACAACATTTTGACACAGTCACTATTAACTGGCCAGTACGATAACAACACATAGACCAACCTTCTATCAAGCACTGGTACACAATTTCTTTTTATTAAATGTGTTAGTACTACCATACAGAAATGTGTAAAGAATAATATACAAAACACATGAGTGCTGAACATCAAACATAATCATACAACAAAGGTTATACTAAGACTATAGAACATGAAATGTATGTATAATAATTAGCTTTGTCAATTGAAACAGCAAGACAACATATTTTACAGCATGTTATGCTATATGCAATATACTGTATTCTTATTACTGAGGAATTAATCTGCATTTTAGTGTGCCAGTATATTATTATATATACATTGTACTACTATATTAATTTAGAATCTTGTACTCAATATGTGCTTGTAATTTTTATAACATGATAAAAAGAACAACACTTGATATGCTTGTTTTCTAACATTAATACTTAATAATGCTAACTGCATTATGGACATTAAAATCTTAGGTTAGATGTATTTGTACAAGAATTTAGAATGATCAAGTAAAAATTATCATAATTGCTATTTTCTCCCCCACCCCTTGATTAACCTGCTCAGTTCAATAAATCATATCAATCCACCAGCACGTCCTCCTCTCCATCTGTTGATGGAGATCACATACATTGTAAGTCATGATCAGTCTTGTATTATGCAATGACAGTAACTTGTCTTAATCATAAGTTTCATCTTTTGGAAACCACCAATGCATTTTGAAATGTTTGCACTCTTTCTGTCAAAATATATATATTTTAAAAATCATCTGCAATCTTATGTGAGAACGGCTTCACCGATTCACACAGTTTGTGATATCTTTGTAAAAAATAATTTGTGTACGTTGAAGTTGTAATTTTCTTCTATAACTGAGTAAACAGACATGTTAATTACAACATTGGTTCCTGTCTTATGAAACCTTATGAAACAGTAGAATCCACAAAATCTGACAAGTTGATTGACAGCAGCCAGATACATTTTTGTAAAAGGGGGGGGGGGGGGAAGAGGGGGGACAGACTTTTAATCCTGAAATAAACAAAAATGATGGAATCTGACATAAATTCATATTAGCAGTACTGCCAAACAGCCATATAGGGCTACAAATGAATAATAGTGTTACACACATTGACATGGCTGACAACTAATTTTGGAAATGCATGGTAAAAGGGTATCAAATTATTAGAACCCTTTTCATGAATATCGCTGTAATTTTTGCCCGAATTTGAGGATTTGTTCCAGCACTAAAGATTCTCTAATAAAAGTAGGTTTTTAAAATTAATTTATTTGGTTGTATATTTATGAGTATGTAGTAGAAGGTATAAAGGTTAAATAATTTAAGCCACAATTATGCAACTTTGAGATTGTATCTTTAAAACATGGATTGATTCAAACACAAATCTAAAGTTTTAATTTGTGTTTTACACTTGTTATTTATTTAAAATACTAGTACACATGATTGAGCAATTTACAATGTCCTATTCTAATCTCAGGGCCTGATTGTCAAGCCTGCCAAAATTTAAAGTAAGCTGGTTTAAAATCATACTGAACCAGATGCAAAAATCATTCATTTTATACCATGTCCATGATGCTTATTTTTGATTTGGAATTGTTTAAATATGTTTTCAAACTAAAAAAATAAAAAAATAAACATGTCTGCAACAACTTAGCTGTGTATGGTTGATAGAATTACCAGCAATCTAGTTGTTTCAACAAATAGTAGATTCATTGTACTATGAGGTTAGTGTATTTTCAAATGTTAGTAAAAACATGTCTGGATTGAACAATTTTGGGAAATTAATAATAATGGGACCATCTTGGGATGCTGAGGATGAAAAGATAGGTTAATGGCAGACATTGTAAACCATGGTTTTATTAAAATTTAATGTTTGTGTAAAAAAAAGATCACAGCTGAAGCCAACATAAAATCTAAAAATTAAGATGGATTAATTGGTCATTATGACATGTACTAGCAGTAATGAATCATTCACATTTAACACAACCAGTACACAAAAACATTTTATGAAATATTAAAAATCTTTTATCAGTATAACTTCTAAAGTATGTCTAGCATGGGCGAATACAGGAAGGGTTGCAGAACCAACCTGGATTACTCTTTTGATGTCTTTAACCAAAATGTAGGGTCAACATCTCATGCTTAGCCCACTATGTGTGCACCTCCTTTCAAATTTCTACCTATTTATGTAGTATAGATTGACATTATAGTTTTACAAACTACACAATTGTTTTAAAAATATCTGCATCTGCAGTTTTTGATATACATGTACTAGTGTCAATCTAGCAAATATGTTTCGGGACAAAATCAGTTGTAATTAATAACTTTTGTTTGATATCAAACAGCTGACAGGCTATCAGTAAACTTTTGTTCATTCATTCATTAGTTGCATGATAAATTTTGGTAAATAATATTATAAACATTTGCATTTTTTCCTTATATAATTGTGTATGAATACACAAAACACTAGCTGCCTAATATACGCTTAAACCATATATTACACTGTGGCTACACATTTCATACAGTGTGGCTATATACCATACTTGGGGGTAGTATGGTATATATATATATATATATATATATATATATATATATATATAGTATGGGATTATGTATCACTGTCTGGTTAGATAGCGCTCTCGAACTATACAGTTTATGAAAACTACCGGTATGCATACAATTTAGCATGCAATGCTTATAACCTTGTCTGTGCTTAGATAAATATGCAAACAATTTTTCTGCTGCACATACTTAGTTTTCATAAATATTTTGGCTAACTGAATTTGATTTATTACTTTGTTCATATAGTAATTTCATATCAATTTTAACACACAGAGAGCAAAAATATTTACCAAAGTACAAGAATTTGACCAAATAGTCTTGGGTTAATATGTTGAGAGTGTTTCGTTTTACTGTGCATTGATGAAAGTAAGATTCAAACAACTAAACTTGAGTGTATACCAATCACACCCATTTACAAAAACTGAAGAACACATCAAGACAAGATTAGTGTGATGTGAATAACAATCTTGCGACATGTTGTTAAATTATTACAACACATTGTCACACTAATTAATGTAATGCAAAATGGTATAAAAATGTAACAAATCCTTTATTATATATATAACTGTAATTAATTAACAAAATGTTACTTTATACTCGTATAAAAGAATCCTGAAAAAATTTAACTTCACCTACGTTTGTACAAAGTTATTTTGTTTACATAAAATACCATATTAATAAAAAAATTTTTAACTAACATACTATGTAAAGATTTTTGCTCTGAATTACTATTTTGAAGTCTAACCTGCCATGGAATTTGTATCAAATTAATTCTAAACAGAATGCTTATATTTAAAACAGATAATTTTATTAAGGAGTTTGACAAATATCCTCTGGCATATGAACAAAAATAGTGGCACTTGAACATAAAATACATATTTTTGAACTACTAAATATTTTTCTACATCCATATTAATTTAAATACCGAGTTTAAATGTAATTACTTTAATCAAAATATATTTTATTTTTTTTAAATCTCAAAACAATGGTTCTATATTACAACTTTGAATCAACTTCCTAAAATTACCCCGGTAGGCAAAACCCAAAATATTAACTGAAACAAAAAACAAAGATGCTACATATAGTGACAAAATACATATTACATAAACATTCAATAAAATTTCTATATTAAATTACACATCCAGTTATTTACAAGTTGCTACTCCTACAAGTTTTATCACAATAGGACAATATATTTACATCTGTTGGAGCAAACAAGTGATGATCCCGTTGTGACAGTACTAAATCTCATAGGCTTGATGCTGCCCACTAAGTCTCGCGATCCACTCCACAAACAAGTGATGATCCAGGCTTGATGCTGCCCACTCATTCTCTCCACTCCACAAACAAGTGATGATCCCGTTGTGACAGTACTAAATCTCATAGGCTTGATGCTGCCCACTCATTCTCTCCACTCCACAAATTGTATTCTCTCAGTTACTTGTATATGGCCCAACTTGGACTTGGAACTTTAAAAATTGTTTTATGTGCACATTCAGATCAAACTCAAGCAGTGCATGCCTGTCCTGGGCACAAGTACCAGCCTCAGCCGGTTCCTCTGTCCAGGACAGGAAAATACATGGCCCAATCCCACCACACCTTTATATAAACCAGTAATTATAATATAGACTTACTTCATTATTTTAACAATCTGCAAAAAAACTGACAAATGTTTCTCAACTGTTGTAGCTGGATGAAGTCAAACCTATACATGTGCATTATATTTGACAAGCCTTTCAAAGATTAAATCTCATCTGACATTATGTCATTGTGTCTGTGCATTAATTCATTACTCCCCGCGTCGGTGGGCCTTTTGAGCTATTTCTCGTTCCAACCAGTGCACCACAATTGGTATATCAAAGACTGCGCTATTCTGTCTAGGATGGTGCATATAAAAGATCCCTTGCTGCTAATGAAAAGATGTAGTGGCTTTCCTCTTTATAAGATTATATGTCTGATATCCAATAGCCGATGATTAATAAATCAATGTGCTCTAGTGGTGTCGTTAAAAAGAACACACTTTTTTAATACATTACTCAGATCATTTAACAGTACTCAATCCACCAGTTATATTTATAAAGGTATTTCACTGCAGTTGGAAATGTGTTTCAACAAAACATTTATTATTCAAAATACTAGTGAAACGTAACATTATGAAGTTTTATAAATATAGAATACTAAACAAGCTTGCCTCTCATACCATTTTTATGAAATGAGGGAACAGTTTTTGGGACCTAACGAGCAAAAGCGAACCAGATACCAACACTGTTCACAAGTTAAAAAAAAAGAGGTATTACAGACAAGCTAGTTTAGTATTTTATTTATTACCGTATATCTTCGCCTATAAGTCAAATTTTTTACACCAAAATGTTCTGCAAATAGCCAGGGGGTCGACTTAAAAAAAATAAAAATAAAAAAATAAAAAAATAAAAAAAATCCCCGGCATTTCGTAAAATGACGCTTTGCAAGTCTGTCATGGGTTTGTTTATAAATTACAATTTCATCTCATAGTAGCTTTAAACTCACAACAGTACTACATGTGCTTACCTTTAATATTTAT
>JAECMU010084717.1:0-19503 GCA_016106625.1 Dracogyra subfuscus
AAAAAAAAAAAAAAAAAAAAAAAACCCATTGTGTGTTACACCATCTTCGTACGCATAAACATACAAAGAACATGATACCTAAATTTCTGCATGTATCTGCATATATGCACGCTATATTTTCAAGTATAAAGAGGAAAGAAAGAAATGTTTTATTTAACGACACACTCTGCACATTTTACTAAAAATCCCATGCCTCGACAGGGATCCGAACCCAGTACCTACCAACCTGTTGACCGATGACCTAACCACGACGCCACCGAGGCCGGTGTATACAGAGGAAATCACCAATTGCAGACACACACGCACACTCACACAAACATACACACCCAGATACACACATACACACAGACACACACACACTAACACACACAAAGGCACACAAAGACACACACACACAGACACACACACAGACACACACACACACACACACACACACACATACACATAAACACACACGCACACACACAAAGACACACATAAACACACACATAGTAGAACCTCGTGACGATCTGAATTTGCGGCCAAAATGTTTTTTGAAAATGGATTCAATTTGTTTAATGAATAATCTAGTTTTACTCTAGTGAAAAAAAGTCATGTAAGACTGGGTCCACTCCGTCGGACACAAGGCACTCTGAAGTGAACTCAGTATTCCAATCATAGATACGTTTTCTAACTGCAGTTACATTTGAAATCATTTTATAAATTAAATCAAAATCATGATGTTCAGTTAATCCGGAATTTAGTGTCTACCAAAATGTTTCCAATTTATGTTTTCACTGAAAGGGGTTTCCCATTTGGACTTAAACGATGCGACTTTGTGAGTTCGCAATAACACAACTGCTTATATGTCTCTAGTCGAGCAACCAGCGAAGTCCAGAAAGACGTAATTTCCCAAGTCCCATATGTCTCTGACTAAATTTAGTCCTTCGCTACGTATACTTTTGTGTTGTTTATTACTTATCGTCGGGTTGTCATGGAGAGGTTCATGCAGAATTTGTAGCTAGCTCTCCGTGTCACGTGTAATGTCAAGTTCGTAATATTTCTTTGTAAATGTTCGGCATCGAGTTAAAATTGTCCTTTTTTAACAGTATTATATTTTAGTATTTCAGTATCTAATGATTTCCAGTTTCCCTCACTGGACTATGACTAATGCCTATTTTATTACTGATGCTAACACTATCACGTGATCATGCCTATAATTATGATCCTAAGCCTAATACATCTTATGGTTACAATGTTACCGACATCCACATCCCGTTATGCAATTTTAACCAATATGTTATGACTGATGGTAACCAATTGCCATACAGTGATATCCATAATTTTGATCATATACCTAATACATATTGCAAATATATAGATACATCACATAGAGTACACATTTCGCCTGATATTAATCGCTGTGATAACGAAATACGTAGCGACAAAGAAACCTTTGAAGAAATAAAACTTAGGTTAGGAACATTAAATGTATGTGTACTACGACCAAAAAATAAAAAAAATAAAAAAATAAAAAAATATTATTTTCCCAGAACTAACTGAATACATTACAAATCATGACATTGTTTGTTTATCAGAAACAAAACTTGACGACTTCGATATTATCGACATCCGAGGTTATGTTATGTTTTGTAATAACCGTGAAACCTCTACTAGGTGTCGATCTGTAGGTATTGCTATATTTATTAAGCAACAAATATCCAAGTATGTGTCCTTTTTAGATGATGAATCAGAGCATTTACTTTGGTGTAAGATAGATAAAATATTTTTAATTTTACAAGAAGATTTACATAGTGGTGCAGTTTATATACCGCCAGAGAATTCCAAGTAACGCTGATACATTTTATACTGGAAATCAAGAACTCCAAAGACATGTAAATAAGACAGATTATGTATTACTACTTGATGATATGAACGGCAGGACTAGCTCTTTACCCGATTATATTTTAGATAGCAATATTGCTGATGTGCTTCACCTAGATGAAAGTGTGCGTGGATATTTGAACAGTCCATCCTCTTTGGCTGATATGAATATACCTTTAACTAGAGTTAGCCAACACACAAAAAGCAAACCATATTGGTAAACTGTTGCTAGATATGTGTAAATCAACTACTTTATTGATTGTAAACGGTCGATTTGGCAATGATAAAAAAGAGGAAAATATACATGCAAAGACTCCTCTGTCATATTACTTTTATGTTAAATACACAATTTCCAGATATCTGATTTCAGTCCTATACTTTCTGATATCCACTGCCCATTGTATATCGAACTGGTATACAGAAAGAAAACTAGGATTACCTTACATGCATTAACTCATAGCGACCAAGCAAATCAAAAAGATTTAGAAAACTGAACAAATATTCAGCTGATGTATATAGTAATAACATCGACGAATAACACATTAAATACCAAATAATATATATTGATAAAACATCTGTAAATATCGATTTTGCTAGGGGAGAAACCATTAACAGAATAGTAAATGATCTAGCAAATATTATGGAAGCAAGTGCCAAAGAACAGCTGGGAGTAATAATCATTGTACTAGCAAACAAAAGAAGCCCTTTAATCAGAAAGTTTGGTTTGGTAAAGTTTAAGTGTTTAGAATAGCAAGATATAATTTCCACAAGGCACGTCTTAAGTTTAACCATACGAAATGTGACACTGATCGCCTCTCAATGTTACATTTAGGCAAGACATATAGAACAAACCCGTTATATTTTACAAACTGAAATACGAAAGATCATCTGAAGAAACAATAAGAAATATGCAAGCCAGCAAATTTAGGATTTTTGGAAATTACTTAATTCAATAAATAATCGAAACTCTTCTAACGAAATAGGAATTAACAAATTATTTGAATGTTTTTAAAAGACAAATGAAACTGGAAACGAGGTACCTGACGTTATAAACATCGATATTACCATTGAAAGCAATATTTTAAACGATACTATTACTTGAGATGGAATTTCAACAGCTATAAAAGTTTACAAAACAACAAAGCTATGGGCATAGATGGAAGTATGCCGAAAACAAACTAGTTCCAATCTTAGAACAACTGTTTAACCTTATTTTTAACTGTGGCATATTGCCAGATGACTGGTTAACACGTATTATCAAACCAAAATATAAACAGTAAGATAATCCGCGATAACTGAATCATACCGACCAATTACAATTGTAAGCTTTTTGGAAAACTTTTTCATCCATCTTAAGCCTCGTTTACATGCCACCATTTGACCCTGGATCATATTTTAACCCGGGGGTCAAATTGCTGGATTGTAACCCCGGGGTTATGTTTTTTTTTAGTGCGTTTATATGACTGAGTATAAAAATGATATTTTCATTAAATATAATTATGTTCATTTGACCAACACCATGAGACGTATAAGGCGTTTTCAACGAAAGCAGCACTTTGCAATGGTACTAACTGTGGCCTTAGTTGCAGCATTACAACGTGAGAGAAGAATATGGGCAGTGCAAAGAAGCAGAGTGTGGTGGCAGGATATCGTTCTAGGTACTTTTACTGATGAACAATGGAAAGAGAATGCTCTAATGAAAATAGCAACATTTGACTTTTTATGTACAAAGTTATATGACAAACTGCAAAGAAGCTCGGTGGTGCGAGAAGCCTTATCTGTAGAACACAGAGTTGGAGTCGCCATATACTTGCTTGCATCTACTGCGAATTCCCATTAGATATGAAGATAAAAATTAAGATGCTAAACTTTTGGGCTACGTTGATCAGCGGAAAGACATCCAAAATATGAGCTATACTGTATAGAATTATGATAAGTGAAAATGTTCGTTATGGTTATAGGTTTAAGTGGTTGATACACATACATGATACTCTTAGATAAACTAGTCTTGGGTAAACCAAAACATTTTAAATAAAAAAAAGCTTTTATTCGTATAGTTTCTGAACGACTAAGAGATCAGTACCTACACACTTGGAATGATAACTTAAACTCTTCTCCAAAATACGTCACCTATAGGATATTTAAAGCAAAACATGAATGTGAAAACTACCCTCTGTACTTCCTGAAAAACATCGTATACTTTTTAGCCGCTTCAGAACAAGCAATCGTTATCTACCGATTGACACAGCAGATGACATAATATTGAAGAAAAAGCCCCTGCGAGAATATGTCCTGTCAGTAACATTGCAGTAGGTGATGAGATCCATTATGTATTTCAGTGTCCTCATTTTTCTAATGAAAGAACTACACATCTAAAGAAATATTTTTATATTAGACCCAACACCCTTAAATTAAGTCAGCTATTTAACTCCACAAACATAGCAGATATAGAGAAATTATGTACTTTTAATAATTTGATTAACGACGTGTTTAAAAACATTTATCTTTTGTAAGTTACCATGTTGTAAGTTTGATTATATTACCTGTATGCTATTATGTATATATGTGTTGTAAATGTATTGAATTAGTTATTTGAATGTTTGATTGCATTATTCCTTTTAGCAATACACGAAACTGTTTGTAAACCACCTCAGATGTAACACCGTAGGTGTTCTGAGTGAATAAAGTTCTGTTCTGTTCTGTTCCATTCTCACCCTCTAAACTCAAAAGTCTACTTACAAATTTAATTCGTCATGCTGTAATGTCCAGCCAAATATTTACAACTCCTAACCCAACTAACTCATTAGGTAGTTGAATTTGCACTTTTGATATAAAATGTTTTCTATACCTCCAAATAAAATCGAAAATCATTTTATGAATTTGTTTAACATATTTTCCTGGAAGTTCCAAACCGTTTGTTTGATAAATCCCAAATGACACTAGTGGCGAGTGAATTTGCAGCAACTACTTTACCATATAATGTTAATTTTCTATTACTCCATATATTTAAAATATTTTAAATTTTTATTTTTTTTTATTTTGGGTTCCCAATTATCGGCCGAAACGTCAATATTGCCATAATAAAATCCTAATATTTTAATGTTTTCATTAATCCATGTTATATTTCCTAAAGAAACCGTTGGTTTTCTGAAGATTTATCTTAATATGTTCATAAATACGTAAAGTTTTTAAAAGTTGTTTAACTGAGTCAAGGTCTGATAAGGTGCGTTACCGTCGTCCAATTATCCTACCCACTTATTAACGAAATCATCATACAGAGTTATCCTATTAATTTTAGAACAGCTTCCGCCAAAGTTTCAGCTACGAAAACTTATAAAACAGTGCCGGTCGAGCACCCTTGGCTGATACCCCGAGGGAGATCAAAGAAATTAGATACATGCCCATTAACCTTAACAGCTGATTGAATATCAGTATAACATGTTTTTATCATTTTAATACAATTTGGCCCCAAAATACATTTTTGTAAAACTTTAAATAAAAAAAATCCATTCTACTCTATGCTATTAGGCCATCGGTCTACAGGCTGGTAGGTACTGGGTTCGATCTCAGTCGAGGCATGGGAGTTTTAATCAAGTGTAAACCACTTGCACCGACAAGTGATCCATAACTGGTTCAACAAAGGCCATGATTTGTGCTATCCTGCCTGTGGGAAGCGCAAATAAAGGTTCCCTTGCTGTATAATCGACATGAGAGTAGCCTATGATGTGGCAACAGCGGGTTTCCTCTCAAAATCTGTGTGGTCCTTGACCATATGTCTGACGCCATATAAAATGTGTTGAGTGCGTCGTTAAATAAAACATTTCTTTCTTTCTTTCTATGCTAAGCTTTTGTTTGATCTAAGGAAACTATTAACCCAGGTAAATTATTTCGATTAACATTTTCTATTAAGTCTCTTACCACTGCGGGGCGGGACGTAGCTCTGTGGTACAGTGCTCGCTCGATGCGCGGTCGGTCTGGGATCGATCCTCATCGGTGGACCCATTGGGCTATTTCTTGTCACTGCCAGTGCACCACGACTGGTATATCAAAGGCCGTGGTATGTGCTATCCTGTCTGTGGGATGGTGCATATAAAATATCCCTTGCTGCTAATCGGAAAGTGGCAATCTAATTAAAATTAGCTCCACTATTACATCTGAATCTAACAGCAGCCCGTTGGTAAAAATAATTTGAAAACATTTCCAATTATTCTGAGGGTATACGACATGTTTCGTGTGAATTACGAATGCCTTAAAACATGTTTTATTTTATTTTTTAAATAAATAATTTGTAATTTAAAACTGAAGACTGATTTAGGTGTTTTTTATTAATAAATAAATAATTTGTAATATAAAACTGAAGACGGATAACCAATCCCGTACGTATTGATATGGTTCGCTATACTGCGGCCACTAAAATAGACTCGCCCGATATTTTTAGAATTTGTATGCTCCCAAATAACGTTATAAAAGGAGAAGTGTCATTGGTCAATATTTAAATTATTACTTACAGACGAAATGATAGTCTACGCAGTGCTGTTAGCAATCTGATTAAAATTAGTTCTACTGGTCTAAGTAAGGCATTTGTAATTCACACAAAACATGTCGTATACACTCGGAATGTTTTAACATTATTTTCAAATCACTGGCAAGATTCTGCAAGTAAGGTTTCGATTGGTGGACATGAGCTCCAACTAGCTGCTGTTAGATCCACATGTAATAGTGGATCTAATTTTAATTAGATTGCTGATTTAGGTGAATATTATTTTGTAAAAATTATCTAATTCTACTAGCCAAAACGTTAGTGATCGTTTTTTAATCTAAATTTAATAAAGAGATTGCTAATTATTTCTTCCAGATCACTACCAATTAAGCCTAAAAAAATTTCCGGTATAATTCGGCAGTCAAGCCACCACAGCCCGATAATTTATCATTGGCAAACGATTTAATCGCTGATGAAACGTCGTCAAAAGTTAATTCCCCTTCACGTGTGTTTCTGCCTTCATCACTTCACGTCTTTGTCATTTTATTTAATAACTAATTTTGTGCCGAAACGTTAGTTCTTTTCAGATGTGAATAATGTTTAAAAAAACACAAAAAACTTTAGTTTCATTTAAAATGTCGTTTTGTGTGTCAGTTGCAGTGTATGCATATATGTGTGCATATGTGTGTTTGCGTGTATTAGTGTGAGTACGTATGTTTGTGTATGTGTCTGTGTATGCATATTTGTATGTGTGTGTGTATGTATGTATGTGTGTGTTTCGGTGTATGTGTGCATGCGTGCATGTCCGTCCCGGGGCCTGTCTCTGGATAGCCAGGGGCTTGTCCAGGGAGAGAAAAAATAAGTGGGGGTGGTGTGGAGTTGAAAATGGGCAGAATTTTGAAAATAGCAATTAGTACAAAAATTAATAGAATTTGAAAAAAAGAAGAAGTTACAAGCCAAAATAAAAATAATTGACTGCTATAATGTGGAGCATGTTAAAAGGACAG
Organism: Dracogyra subfuscus; assembly: GCA_016106625.1. NCBI lineage: Eukaryota > Metazoa > Mollusca > Gastropoda > Neomphalida > Peltospiridae > Dracogyra > Dracogyra subfuscus. The sequence continues at coordinate 7,351 of JAECMU010084717.1, forward strand.
TCCAAAAATAAATAAGAGAAAGAAGAAAGAATCAGACTATTTAATAATATTTAAAGAAAAAAAAGTAATTTCGACATAAACGTTTGAACGAATGTCTACAAGTCCGATCTATATGTCTACGTGAGTGGCCTCGTTAAAGCTGATAGGGTGCACAGCTTGTAGGGGCGAGATGGGTTGCATCCAGTCAAGAAAACCCCTAGATTGACAGTCATTAGACGTTGAAGGTGTAGTGCTGTGCTAAAATATAGATCTTGAGAAGCCTGATCCGTCTGAACGAGAGAGAGAGAGAGAGAGAGAGAGAGAGAGAGAGAGAGAGAGAGAGAGAGAGAGAGAGAGAGAGAGAGAGAGAATGAGACCAGGGTATAATCAGTCGTATAATCAGTCGTCATGGGTTGGTATAGTGGTGATGGCGGGCCCAATACCGGAGGATACGAGATGGCATCACAATAAAACAAAGTATATTCTAGAAAAGAGCAGAAGCAGCCGACCCTGCTTCCTATTTCTTCTCAGAGTGGGACGGTCAATCTTCCAATGCTACGAGTCACGAAAACAACAAGTCAGCATAGTCAGACGGAGAAATGACGTGGAGGCCAGGAATCTCGCTAAAAAAACAAGTCGAGCCGCGAAAACACGTGCAGTGTGCAGTGTGCACAAGCGAAACAAACTCGTCTTGCTCTAGACTGGGAATGACATAAAAATCCTATTATAATATGTAAAAAAAAAGAAGAAAAAAAAAGAAAGAAGTGAGAAATATTACAAATACGCTATGCTACTAATTAACTATTATTTAAAGATTAAACAAAAGACATAAATATGTTTTTAAATAACAAGGTTTTTGAACCCTTTGGAACATATTAAATAAGTTACGAGCAACTAAAGATTGTGAATTATCGTTTATTATTAAAGCTATTTACTTTTTCTCTTTAAACAAATAGTGTTATAACGTTCATGTAAATAATGGTTAATTACAATCAAAATATCAAAGATCTACATATATTGGGCACACAATAAAAAAGTACAATTAATCTTCAACACACTCTGTACAAAATAAAGAACACCTGTTAAAATAATGTTATTAATTGGCTGATTATTAATATAAAGCACTATATAGAAAATATAGAACATAGGGATAAACAAAAACACAATATCAGAAATCATTTTTGACAAACTGCATGTTGAATTTTATGATCAGTGGGAATTTTGACTACAGTAACTGCTTTTAAAACAAATCATAGAAATACATATACACATTAAACAAATAGATGATCAAAACATATGTATAAAAGTATTCAGTAACAACATATCCTAGTACATGAGAATATTTTGTTCTTCAAAATACAATTATTAGTCTGTATGTCTGTCTGTCTCTGTCTCTCTGTGTCTGTCTGTCTCTCTCTCTCTCTCTCTCTCTCTCTCTCTCTCTCTCTCTCTCTCTCTCTCTCTCTCTCTCTCCTGATGTGCCCCAAGGTTGATGTGGTTTAAAGTTAATAAATGAAAACAATGCGTGCTGAGAACATAGTCCCATCATTTCCTTACTGTGTCTTCCCTGCTGTTTTTCTACCAATACGCACCAACAAAAGCACCCGTGTCGACGAGATTTTACACAACGTAGTCAAAATGTCAAACCGTTCATAAGCAAAACATAGTGATACTGGATTACGAAATATAAACATTATTTTGCCTTTATAGGGGCGCGGGCAGACATTTTACAGAGTACTCTAACGGTATTTCACATATTAATCACTGATACACACACTACAGGAAGAAACCCGTCAGCAAATACACATTTACCTAGAACATTATTGAAATGAAGGTGCTGTCGTGGATTTTTGTTCCTGTAGTGCGTGTGTTAGTGATTAATATGGGACATTGGTTACGAACATGATAGGTGGTATCAGGGTTAAAAATTAGCAGTCGCCCGGTCGCTAAGGGTGACTAAATATTTTACAAACGTGATCATCGAATGTAAAGTCTGGTGAGTATAGTACCAGTTAAAAAGGAAACGCACTAAAACTGAATCAAATGACCACTGTGACAAAAGACACCGCGTCTCCGCTGGCACGAACTACAAATCTGGCAGGAGACGATGTTATAAAACATGTTCTATATTTTGACAGCACCAGGCGCCCCAGACTAAGTTTCAGCTTCTACGATTTTGGTCTGGAACTGTAAACCAATATAGCTCAAAAAGTATTGTAGATACTTGAACTTTATTTTTAAAGTCATCGGCTTATTGGAATAGCTTACTAGTATTTTATTCTAGGACAAAGAAAATTCTAGTTTTGATTTTTATTGAGAAGGGTCAGTAAGATGTTTTTTCCAAGTGGCCCTGCTGGCGACCATGGTTTTCATTTTAATTTTCAACCCACTGGTATTTAACGTCAAACATAGAATTACCGTTGCATTAGAGCTGGGAATATTTGACTACCAATTTGTAGGCAAATATTGTGCAATATTAATATAGATTTGTCTCCGAGAGCGTGATAACTGTCAAAATGTCCGTCTAGCTCGCTTACCGTCAGAGTACTCGGGCTAATTGTAAGAAAAAGTCTTATTTGGAAACCACATATTTTAATAATATATTTCCCAAATTTAATTAATATTAGTTCAATTTACAGTCTTAAGCTAAATTAAATCATGCTGATTCTATTTGTTTCGTAACTCCAACGTACGTTATAGGTTGTATTAGGACACTTAATCGCTTATAAAGAAATTAAAATTCGAAGAACCCACTCTCGATACGCCCCTGATATTTCATAATAAAAAATAATAAATGTGTTATACATATCGTGTATATTTAGAAGAAAAACGTTTTAATATACAACAGTGGTAATGTACAGGAAGTAAACACCATATAAGTACTCTGATCTGAGCTGATTTGAGCTGATCTGAGCTGACATATTTACTAAACATGGGCCATTTAAACATAAGCTCTGGAATCCAGCTACTTATCCTAAACATTAATGAACTTTAATTTCGTATTTGACAATATAGTAATCAACAGTTCAAACCTTGATGGTGTATTGTTTGTGAAGTCCAGTTTGCTCACTGAATAATAATACTAATAAAAACAACACGCCATAACTTTTTACATTAGATAAGACATAATTATGTCACTGTTAATGTGTATTGATCAACAAAAGTATAGATTGCAGACATACACACACACACGCACGCTCACACACATGCACGCAATCACGCACGCACGCAATTGGACATAGTGTTGAGTTTTAAAATAAAGTTAAAACAATGATTGATGTGTGTGGAACAGGATTCGATAATGTTCTGAACGTTCATCCCGCACTTGCTGACATATGACATATCGTTAATGATGGTCGGGTATATCACGAAACAATGCAGCTGATCGTTTACTGTAATGTATTCAGGAATAGGAATGGCTATATTTGACCATGTTTGCAGGTTTTGGTGTTCAATAAGGGTATTCATTTCCTTTGCTGATTTGTTGTTCTGTTTAAATGTTATCTCATCGACTTCTCCAGTTGGGTCTGCATCTGCCCATGCTGTGGGAAATGAATGAGCGGACAGCACGGGGTTCCAGCATATCTGACAATAGATAATAATCTTCCAAATTCAACAGCTCGATAGTGGTTAATTGAGTATCAGCTAGTATAGACTGTTGATCAATTATAGAGGTCCAATCTTCGCAGTCTGGCATTTCTGTATCAGTGGTGCCATTTCCACAACCAGCTGATATGATTATTTTTCGCTCTAGTCCAACAAACTGAGAAACTGGACAAATAATAACTTCAGTTCTCTTCCCCAGTAAAATATTCTCATCATCACTCTCTGTCCACCCTTCAGCAACAACTTTGCGTAGTACAGTTTCACTGTCTTTAAGAAGAAAGTAGTTAAATGGTATCCCAGTGTTAGCAGATATTTCATTGATTGCTTCAATATCCTTGGTAGTAATAAAACTGTAGTCAGGAATAAGAATGGCTATATCTGACCATGCTAATGGGTTTTGGTGTTCAATAACGATATTCAATTCCTTTGCCAATGTGTTGTTCTGTTTCAATGTTGCCTTTTCGACTTCTCCAGTTGGACCTGTCCTTGCTGTGGGACCTGAATGAGTGTTAGACATTGCATTGTATCTTTTCTTTAATCCAATCTGTGATGGTGATCTGTTTCCAACACTGCTCATATCTCCAAATGGTACTTGCGTCAAACAAACATTCATTTGCAGATTTCCCATGGCATGAGCGATTAATGGTAGGTAAATTATTGGATTTGTCAATGTCATACAACATATCTTCGTCCAGTTTATCACACACAGCTTTAATTGTCTCAGGTAGTCGCAGTACCTCACTAAAATGATTGACAGCTAATCCCTTTATATCAGGGACGTATCTTCCTGCCAACCAACACAGTTTGCTGTTTTTTCCAACAACAATCCATCAAATAATCAACTACAGTAACAAAGCACTCATCAACAAAAAAGTGGTACTGTTGTAAAGAATCCAGTGAATGAAGTGTTGTGTAATCTGTGATGCAATGCACCAGAATTTGCTGTTCCTCCTCCATCTAAACGACAAAACCATGGCGCAGTCAAACTCGTATCCCTGCACAAGGCAGAATCCAGAGGACGTTCTATACAATGTCGTGATAGTATCCATGATCCACTATGGGGTGAGTTGCTAACAGAGGGAACGGCAGTGTGTATTATTTCATCCTTCCTGCACCTCCCAAGGAGATACGGCAGTATGCATTTCATCCTTCCTGCACTGCCAAAGGAGATACGGCAGTGTGCATTTCATCCTTCCTAGCGGGCAGCATGGCCCAGTGGTACAGTGCCCGCCTGATGCGCAGTCGGTCTAGGATCGATCCCCGTCAGCTAACCACTGGGGGATTTTCTCGACATAACCATATGTCCGATGCCGATATAACCGTAATTATAATGTGTTGAGTGCATCGTTAAACAAAAAACAAAAACAAAAAACAAACAAAAAATTCATCCTTCCTGCACCTCCCAGTCCGCAAACACACACACCGCACAGATACCAATGGAATACATTGTGATGTGGACTGTGATGGCATGCACTCATGAATCACCATTAAAATGGTGATGATATCAGGTGTTCGCGAAAGGTGAGCATATCCTGCCCCACTGGTGGCACCCGTCATGAGCACCACCCACAGCACCTTTTTAAAGTCTACAATAAGGTAAAAGTGTACACCATTTTCACCAAAAAGATGTTAGAAAATCTGATTCATATGCACAGAGAAACAAATCGGCGAGTAATGGGGCACAATTAGTGCCCATGGGGATACCCACTTCCTGTCTGTATGTTCTATCCCCAAATCGAACATATGTATTGTCAATTAGGAAGTCCAGCATTGCACATATGTCAGTCTCTGTGTACTTCTGTCTCGATTCACTTGCAGTCTTAACAAATTGTCCAGATCCATTGACGATAGTTATATATTCATATCTTCGTTCACCAGTGTTAGTAACAAATGCCCCATTGATTAAAGAATGTAGTTTTTCCTTAAGCTTGTCGTGGGGGAATTGTTGTGTACAGGGTTGAAAAATCAAATGTTTTAACACTGATGAATGTTGATCTGGACTGAGACTGGATGATTTCAAGTAAATCTGTTGAGTTCTTCAGAATCCACATATGATTAATACCACTTGTCTCAAATACCTTTTGACAGTATAATGAAAGTCCTTCCTTGATGGTGGTCAGGATGATGGTTAGTTTTTGAGACAAGGATTTGGTGGTGCATTTGCTAGACCCCGCTATATCTCTCTCTTTGTATGGATTCTTATGGAGTTTAGGAATCCAGTACAGAAGAGGAATGGACATGTCTTCAGATTTTAAATTCAAGTCAAATGTGCGAAGTACGGATTGGTGATTTTGGCATATTTCTTCCTCAGACAACATACTGGCCTTATATGTTGCACCATTTGAATTTTCTTCATTTCCAAGTTCATTAAGGAGACAGTTAATGTAATGGTGCTTACATATGATGGTTATGTTATTTGAGGCTTTATCAGTGGGCACTATTACAAACTGTTCATGTAGGGTAGCCAGACTTTCGAACACAGATGGCTGTGACAGAAAGGGCTTCCTGGTATGATTGGTTTTCTTTCGCAGTTTGTGCATTCGCCCAATGACAATGTTGCGTATTGACTTGATCCATTCTGAAAGACATTCAACAGGTTCACTCTCACGTTTGGCCCATTTTTTGGCATATTCTTCGACAGTCTTAATACATGCACGAAGGTACTTTACCAGTGTTGTAAATATTCCACAAACCATTAGTACAGGTTCGCCTTTGAATACGATCTCCCTGACATTTAGAATCAGGAGACGTGTTTTATCTATACCAAAGTTCCCCTGTGAAAACACTTTTATGCCTTTTGGATGCAGTATTTCGGTTTGTTCTTTGGCATGAATGCTCCTCTTGTCCTGATGTCCTTCCTCTGCGATCACATCTCCTGATGTTCTTATTTTCCCTGTGGACATCGGACCAACATATCTTCCTATTACTTGCTTATACTCATCTGCATCACGAAAACCAGACTTTGTGCTGATGTGACGTTTCCACCATTCTAGCAAACGCTCTTTTCCCTCATTTTCGTGATTTTTGTTAATTTTGATCTGATCACGAAAAAGACATATGTCTAGTGCATTCTTTCCCAATTTATCTTGCAGCAGCTTTACCGATGTTGTGAGAGTTGATATATATTTCTTACTGATATTAGGCAAAGCCAACACTTTGGTTATTGGAATGTTTAAGTGTAGATCTTCCATGATGCGTTTAAACATTTTGACATACTTGTCCAGCTGGCTAAGCCCCTCTTTCACACGTGTCCTGATCATTTTATTGTGGTTGTCACGTTGTTGTTTAGTTGCTATGGGTTTACATTCTTCAACTGCTTTCACTTGTATGAACACTACTCCATGCTGAAGAAGAAGAAGAAGAATATCGTGTTCGCCAGCTTTTTGGGAATGGAATGTAGCAGTTCTATGACTCAGTTCAGTTTCAACTTCATTCAAAGAACGTTCATAGCCATAGTTAGATATTATCAACATTGGCTGTTCTTCATCATGCATGTTTTTTATATCTTCAAATGCATCAAGTATTAGTGACTCTGCATATTTTCCTTTAGCATTCTCTGCATTTTCTTTTTTCAAGGTACTGTAATGCTCACCTGAATTTGTGTTTTTGGTTTCTGTATTTTTCTCTGTGCTTTTGGACTTAAAGACTGTGGGTGAAAGTCGGTATGTCTTTTTGGCACAAGCTGGATAATATTCATGAAATTCTTTAACAGCTTTTTCTCTATCAGATACCTGTAAGGTAAGGTGACAGTAAAATCATTTAAAATGCATGCACAGTGACATACATACATACATACATTTGTCGAGGGACGAATATAATTGGATACGAAATGCCCCTCGTGCGTCAATTTTATAATTATTATTTTTTAATTCATGGGCTTATGTCGTCGATTTTTACAGGGCTTTTGTTGCTCAAACATAAAATCTGCATTTGGTACCATGGCCCCATTGCCATTGTTTGACACCCAGTAGCCAATGTATTTTTGGTGCTGGGGTGTCGTTAAACATTCATTCATTCATTCATTGGAACCATGGTGCCATCTCGCATGAACTAGGATGTGCATTCTGATTTCAATTTAAATATGCCCCTTATTTTGGTATCAAATACACCCACGTTTTCTGTGCAACCCATGTTTTAATTACTTTTTTTAAAAGAGCTTAAAGTCTCAACCTGCTCTGGGGTGAGAATGATTATCGTGTTCTGATAGACCAGTTTTTACAAACCTGGAATAACCATATGGAGTCAATATCTAAAGGCAAAACATATACGCTTTTTAAAGAAACCCTAAATTTGGAAAATTATTTTATTAAACTACCTGAAAAATGGTGGACTATTCTATTAAAATTCAAAACATCCAACCACTATTTACCTATAGAAACAGGACGTTGGAACAAGACCCCCGTCGAAAATGATATTGGAGATGAATATCACTATATATTAAAATGTAACTATTTTATGAATACACGTAAAGGACTTATAAAGCGTATTATTATAGAAAACCTAATACACAAAAATTCAAAGAATTATTTAATTGCAAAAACATAAGCACTCTGCGGAAAATCTCAAAACTCGTTTCCGAAATTACAAGTAAATTCCGTAAACCATAAATTAAAATCTCCAATATAATTTAATACTATATATAGTTTTTATTCCATAACGTTATGGTACTGCTGTATATATAAAATTGAGTATGTGTATATATGTATTTATATAGTTATTTTTTATGTATGCCTGTATATATCTTACGAAGAACTCCTGTTGTCATCTTGTCAATATATAAACCCATTGTACATTAATTCCTCATATGCTGTCGTGTGACAGCCTGAATGTATTAAATAAAGTTTGAATAAAGTTTGATAGCCTACCTCAGTGATCACATCTCCTAATGTTGTTATTTTCACAGAGGGCATCAGACCAACATATCGTCCTGTAACTTGCTTGTACTCATCTGCATCACGGAAACCACACTTCGTGCTGATGTTACGTTTCCACCATTCAAGTAAAAGCTCTTTTCCCTCATTTTCATAAAACAAATTAATGTTAATCTGATCATGAAAAATACATATATCTAGTGCATTATCTCCTAATTTGTCGTGCAACAGCTTCACCGAGGTCGTGAGAGTTGATACATATTTCTTACTTATATTGGGCAAAGCCAACACTTTGGTTATTGGAATGTTTAAGTTTAGGTCTTTCATGATGTGTTTAAACATGTCAACGTCCCTGTCCAACTGGTTAAGTCCCTCGTTCACACATTCCCGGATTTTCTTGTTGTGGTTATCACGTTGTTTTTTTAGTTGTTTTGCGTCTAACTTCTTCAATTGATTTCACTTGTATGAACACTACTCCATGCTGAAGATGAAGGAGAAGAATATCATGTTCGCCTGCTTGCTGGGGGAAAATATCAGTTTTGGAACCGAGTTCAGTGTTAACTTCATTCAAATAATTGTCAAAGCTGTAGTTAGATGTCATAAACATTGGCTGTTCTTCATCATGCAAATCTTCAAGTGCATCGAGTATTAGTGACACTGCGTCTTCTCCTTTAGTATTCTCTTTATGTTTCCCTTTCAGGATACTGTATTCCTTGTCTGGCTTTGTGTTTTCGGTTTCTGTCTTTTTGACTACTCTTTTGGGCTTAACAATTGTGGTTGGAACTCGATATGTCTTTTTGTCACAATCTTCCACAACTTTTTCTCTAAATGACACGTATTTATCTCCAGCTGTTTGTATCTGAATATCCAAGACCTTTGTAGTAGTACCTCAATCTGATTCTTCGGCCATATCGGATACCTGTAAGTTAAGAATAAAATAATTTAAATAATTTAAAATGCATACACAGTGACAGAGAGAGAGAGAGAGAGAGAGAGAGAGAGAGAGAGAGAGAGAGAGAGAGAGAGAGAGAGAGAGAGAGAGAGAGAGAGAGAAGTTGATTTAGAAAACATCTCGGTGTACGGTAAATTAGATAGAAATCAGTCATTGCAAACGAAGTCATCAAATATAATTATAATTTTAAAATGTTACTTATTGCAATATTTGTAAACATATGGTCCACACAATTTATAACATTTCAAACAATAAAATGCATAGCTCTAAATTAAATAGGCCAGGAGATGAAACATCTAGGGTATAAAACAGTTGTAAGTACGAAACTTCCAGGGACGAACCTAACCAGGTACGAAATGTCATGTAGCCTTATAAAACAGTCAGTTTGACGTTAAGTCATATGCTAGGCCAAACAAAATAAATTCATGTCTCTGGTCAGCGCAAGCACGTCGATTTCGACATTCGCAAGTCAATATTATTAAAAAAATATATATTCCTTGCGTTGTGTCATCAAGTTTTGTTTGGCTTTTCTTGCTAAAACAAAAAAACGCATTTGGAGCTAAAGTGCCATTACGCATGACCTAGGACGTGCATTCTGACTTTTTTAAAAGACATATCGCAACATAAATTCTAGAACTTTGGTCTGACCAGAGACCAACTTTGTTTTGCCTACCAGAGCAATCATTTTCGATCATATTTCTTTCAATAGATCGTATAGTTGTGGTGAGTAGGTCATCACCTAGCAATAGCCATAGCATGTCTTTAAATCGATGCCATACATAATGCAGGGGTGCACAAAGTACTCCACTACTCGCCAAATGCGAGTAGAAATTCTGACTGACAAGTTAACAAAAGGAACTACCAGTCAGACGGACGATCTGGGAGTTTTCTGACCGACTGTAATTTTATTCATTTATTTCTTTATTTTACATGCTTTACATTGAATCCACGAGTTAGCGTCAGCAATGCCAGAATTCCAAACCATTCAAACAAACAGTTCGTAATGATAACGAACTACCTATGTACCCTGTTGTCATTAGACTACTTCTGAGTTCAGGAATACACAAGCGCGACATTACAAACATGCGTTGTTTGCATGATTCAACACACTAAACAACGTTGAAATGCCATTATGGCTATATAAAAAAGAGCAGTACCCCCAACCACCCCCCCCCCCCACCCCCCACCCCCCCCACACACACAAAACCCTCCAAAAAACTAAACAACACATAAACCAAAAAGAACAAAACAAAACAAACCAAAATCGAAAATGGTTCGTTTTGATAGTGATTCTGATTTAGACTCGTTTTTCAGAAACGGAGCCAGTCAATGGTCAATATTTGCTTAAAATTATTTGTTAAAAAATTAATGAATGAATATTTAAAGACGCGTCAGCATGATAAATACATCGGCAATTGGGTGTCAAACTATGGTAAAAAGAACAAAAAATTGATGATCAACAGTATAAACAGAAATGTAATCACTGTACAAACTCTTTACAGGAGATGTTCTAAATGCGCCACGACAAAGCTTAAGTCCCTGGCTGTGTATAGGTGTGCCGACCCATACACAATGCATCCATAATCATTTTGTTATCTAACTAAAGGTCTAAATAAACGAAGGATAACCTTTTGGTCTGCTCCCCATTCTGTATTTCCAACAAACTTTAAAAATATTTATACCTTTCAAGCCCTTCCTTTTAACATATTTGAGATAGGCACGAAAGATAGCTTTCTGTTAAAGATAACCTGCAGAAAATTGGTCTCCTCCACAACTTGAATTGGATTTTTGTCCAAAGCAACTGAATCTAAGTGGAGACCTCTTTTTTTGGCAGATATACATGCAAACCGTTTTTGACATTGTCAACCATTGTCAATTGCCCATTGATGAAGTTTAATCAAACAAAGCTACAACTTATGTTCAATGATACTCATATTGGACGATCTATAGCAAATCTGAAACTCATAGACATAAAATGAGCAATCCACACCAGGTATTAAACACATTTTTTACAGAAAATAAACTTACAGGATACTACCTTGAGGCACACCCATCTCTTGTAGGTGAATGTCAGACAAAGATGACCTCACCCGGACTTTAAAAGATCTATCCTTTAACAACTGACAGATAAAAAACAGGAAGTTGACCATGTAGTAGTAGTAGTAGTAGTAGTAGTAGTAGTAGTAGTAGTAGTAGTAGTAGTAGTAGTAGTAGTAGTAGTAGTAGTAGTAGTAGTCGTCGTCGTCGTTAGGGGTGGAGAGGCACTTCCCCTCCCCAGGGCGAAAATGTAAGATTGTCCTGCTCTATTTAAATAAAGGTAACAATATAGCTTGTGTCCCCCACCTCAACCTCCTAAGGTTGTATCCCCTCTCCAGATATCGTAAGACTCAGCAAAATTATTTGTTTTAAGGGTTTGTAACGTTTTGTATTGAGATACTTACTTGTCTGAACTTTATTGTTAATGAAAATTTTCACAAACTGTAAAGAAACACCTCACAAATGAACAACAAGCGAACGACAACAAATCAGATGATGATTGCGAGAACCGTGCACGAGAAAACAAACCGAACGAAAATGATAACGGGCACGTGGTATACCAACGGCTGTGACATTGAAATAGGAATATCCCCTCTAAAAATATACCAACGGCTGTGACATTGAAATGGGAATATCCCTTCTAAAAATAGATTAGACCTCGTCTGCTCAACTTTTTTCTCAAAGGCTCGTGGCTTTTTAAGAAATACA
>JAECMU010084721.1:0-14070 GCA_016106625.1 Dracogyra subfuscus
GTAGGTAGTACACAGATACTATAGGTAGTACAGAGATGCCATAGGTAGTACACAGATGCCATATATTGTACACAGATGCCATACACATGTAGATAGTACACGGATGCCATAGGCAGTACACAGATGCCATAGGCAGTACACAGATGCCATTGGCAGTACACAGATGCCATATATAGTACACAAATGCCATAGGCAGTACACATATGCCATAGGCAGTACACAGATGTTATAGGCAGTACACAGGTGATATAGGTAGTACACAGATACTATAGGTAGTACACAGATACTATAGGTAGTACACAGATGCTATAGATACTATAGGTATTACACAGATGCTATATATACTATACCGGTAGGTAGTACACAGATACTATAGGTAGTACAGAGATGCCATAGGTAGTACACAGATGCCATATATTGTACACAGATGCCATACACATGTAGATAGTACACGGATGCCATAGGCAGTACACAGATCTCATAAGCAGTACACAGATGCCATATATAGTACACAGATGCCATAGGCAGTACACAGATGCCATTGGCAGTACACAGATGCCATATATAGTACACAAATGCCATAGGCAGTACACATATGCAATAGGCAGTATACAGATGTTATAGGCAGTACACAGGTGAAAAAAGTAGTACACAGATACTATAGGTAGTACACAGATACTATAGGTAGTACACAGATATATTATAAAACAGTATACCTGTTGCTTCTACTTTAACAACTATTGCTCCACTTGGAATTTTAGTTGAATCTGTAGATTCAAGACCAATGACACAAACTAAAATAAGACATGAAATATATTTATCATTACACTATAATAGCTGGATTATTTGTAGATACTTTTGTAAATTAAATGTAGGACATGTATCTTGTTTATGTTGGAAAAGAAACAAAAATAATTGAAAATAAAATTCATAACCACAAATGACATTACTATAATTAGGGGGCAAACAAATCACACATTGTCAAGTTCTTGATAATTTAGCATTAATTTGTATCTTTTTACAAATAAACAGCAAAATTTATGGGTCTATAAATTCAAACTTAAGTACAAAAATAAAAGCTAACAAAATCTGGCTATAAATTTAAAAAATGCTAATTTTATCCTTAAACGTTCTTAGATAAAGTTATTTTGTGAAGCTGAAGCTTCCATAAAACTAGTAAGAAGCTGTTCTATTTCACGAAAATTAAATAACAAAAGCTTGCACAACACTATTTTTACTCACATACAATTGAGCAAAATATGAACTTACAATTATTAATAATTGTTTCATTATCAATAGTTACAGTGCTGCCACAGATGTCTTTGTCAAAATATGTTATGTTTCGTGATCCGTGTATACACACAGATCCCACACAGCATTCTGAAATAAGATTACGTTATATGTTATATATGTATATGCGATTTTTCTAAAATAACAGTGATGTGGATTTCATATACACTCTACACAAAGACAATTAAATGCTTTTATTATGTTTTTTAAATACAAATTTTGTGGATTGCTGGTTGGAACAAGTAAATGTCTAATGCATCCATTAAATGGAAGAAACGTGTTGTTGATTTCTCAAATTTCATGCACGTGCTTTACAACCATCAAATATCAAGCAAGATGTATTTGCAGTTGATGAGTATCTGTCCTGTACTGTCAACAAAACATTGTATGTATGGAGTGCTGCACGGTTATTAAAACTGCCATTGGAATACTTAGGCAAAGGCCTTTTTAGAGCACAACGTCAACTGTATTGACAGTTTTCTCTGCGCATTTCATAGATGTGTGACTACAACAACAAATAACTCTTATACTATACAATTCCAACTGGTATAAAAATATCTGTGTAATACACAATCTGAACGACAAAACAATAATACATGATCAGGGCTGTATCTCTGCAAGATGCAGAGTCGAATGAGCATTTGGCAAAATAGTCACTGATTCCATGAATCTCTCTATATCTGTTGTTTTCTTTATGCGTAGCGTATACACACACAAAACAAAATAATCACTTTGAAAACATGGAACTGACCTGGTTCCCGATCGTACAGAGTATCCATACTTGTAGATGAGAGTTCATCCGAAGCTTTGTCATTGTACACAATTAACCAATCTAAAATTGAAATATATAAATTTCCTAACAGTACTCTAAAATAGCACTTTATTATTAAATACTCACTATTCATTTTTAAAACTTCAAATATATTTTGTGTCCGATTCATAAAAACCAGTAAAATATTCTAAAATTCAGGAAATAATACATTTATTATTATACAATGATAACCAACTAAAAGTGCATTAAGAACCAGGAATTAAAGGTACTTCATCATCAAAAGGAATGCCCCCCACCTTCCTCCCCAAGAAACACGTTAATGCCATCACCAATAATTAAACAAAGCAATATAGTCTTAAAAGTGTACATAAAAGCCATGACACAATTAAAAAAAAGTTACGAAAAACAAATGGAATCAGAAATTAAGTTAAAAAGAATTGATTTTTATCTTTCGGTGGGTTAAAGCAAATAATAAAAAAAATGTAAGAACAGTCTATGAAGAAATATATATAGTAGTATAAAATGGCATACCTGATAATTTGTTTACTAGTGCAGACAAATTTCTTGATACAATATCAAGGGATTGATTGCCATTGCAAGCAAAGGACCAATCTAAAAGAAATGTTTAAAATAACTGTCATAAAAATAACACATTAGGTATTACTTTACAATACTCAAAAAAAAAAGAAAGAAAAAAAAAAGCACCTTCTGTGATCACAATGTATGATGTCAAATTGTAATTGTCATGATGATTATTACAAAATTTTAACTCCACTGAAAAGGTGTAACAATTCATACCTGACAGTAATGCTTAATAAAAAATACAGCATCTGCACACAGCGAATTTGAGTATCTAATGTTGCTGTCATGCAATTTTGAAATATTCCTGTGAAAATAGCATGAAGAAGGATATCAAGACCCACAGATGGCAACTAGGTTGTATGCATTTCACAGCAGCAGTGGATCCAGGAATTCTTTTCTTCTTTTTTTTTTGGGGGGGGGGGGGGAGAGAGAGACTAAGGGGAAAAGGCTACACAAACCAATTTGTCAAAAGAGCATCTAAATGAAGGAAACAAATGGCACTTGAAATATTTTTCAGGAAGACAGGATCTGCTTTTAGTAATGTCCTTCACTGTCCCTGGACGTCAACTTTGTTAAATTGGTGTAAGAGCATAGTCAAACAAATGTTGAGGTTATTTCATTGTCAGGCAACCCCATGTGACACCATATGGTTTTGATTAGGACAGTACTACATCTACCATATGAAACATTTCACGTTCTAAAGCGACAATGGTTACCCAATAGACGTTTTGAGGGACCGTCTCAAATCAATTGAAATAAGCTTCAGAGGGTGATTAGGTTAAATGTCCTGATCATCATCAAAGAAAACGTATATCATTATGTTTAGCACAGTGTTTGTAGAATGTGAGAACCATGTGGTAAGTTCACTGGTCAGTTGAAAACAGATGTCTGTGTTCCATGCCACGCTTAGGCGATATTGGGTTTACTGGTTCATGCATTCATTATTTCTTGTGTCTCCAAGTTTTACGAAATATGAAGGTGGACCATTTCTTAATTGGGATGGTGATACGAAAGTATGTCTTTTTATCTATTGCCAATAAAGACATTATATTTTGTTGGGTGCCTAGCCAGTTGGCATCAGGGGTAATGAAAAGGCAGATTCAGCTGCCAAGTCTACTTTGGATTTGCCTCATGTTGGTGTGCCGTACATTGATTGTAAATATATTATTAAACAAGTTATCTTTTTGTCTTAGCAAGTTGAGTAGAACAGTGTGGTTGCAAACAAGCTTCATGATATGAAACCAATCCTGAGAGTGACAGTCTTCATATAGTAACTGCAGGAAGGATGAAATAGTATTGTGTCGAGCTTGCATCAGTCATACATACTTGACCCATTCATTTATTCTGAAGAAAGATCCTCCACCTCAGTGTGAGCACTATCAGTGTACTATGACGGTAATCATGCAATCATCTCAAAGAAACTAGAAAATATATATTTGGACAAGAAATGTAATGGAATCAATTGAATTCCATTCAGAACTTTGTTACAATTTTTTCGTGATAATGACTTTTATTCTAAATTTGATTTTTGCTTATCTGTGATATTTGTGGGGTTTTTTTGCAGTTCTTTACACTGTGTTTTAATTTAACTGTTGACTTTTTATATTAATGTTGATTATCACTTACGATTTGCATTTACCATAGTTTTTGTGCTGGGGTGTTATTAAACAATCATTTTATCTATTCTATTAATTCATTATGTTTGCTCTGGTTTTGAGCCTGTACCGGGATGTGAACCCATTACCTACCAGCCTGATGTCTGATGGCTTAACCATGACACCACCAAGGCCAGTAGGTTTATTGGCAAACGCTACAACTTATATATGCCCAAGAACATCAGACTGCTCCTTTAGGTGGTTGTGTAACGGTTTTGGGCTGATGGCAAACTAAACAAGGCAACCTCACAGTTACAAGTGGTGGGCAGACATGCATTGGTGGGGTGAGGGTCGGGTGGGGGCATGCTTGACTGAGATCGAGGGCACAAAGGGCCTGAGTTTTTAGGGGTTCGCAGGATTTACTCCCAATAATATTTTCAATTCATGGGAGTCTAGTTGGGTACATCCTGAATAACTCTGACACAGATTGTTGTGGACTGAGAGAAAAATGACAATATTTATATGTAGCATGTCCAAGTTAGTTTGTTTTGTTTAACGGCACCACTAGATAACCTTGATTTATTAATCATCGGCTACTGATGTTGAACATTTACCAATCTTACCTACACACACACCCACACACAAATACACACCCACACACACATGCACACACACACACACCACATACATACCCACACACACCACATACAGACCCACACACACAGACACACACACTCACTCACACACAAATACAGACACACACATACATACAGATACACAGACACACACACACAAACACTCACACAGACACTCACACAGACACTAGTGTACATATATGTGTGCGCATGTGTGTATGCCAGTGTGCGTGCATGTTGTTTATATACACAAACACATATGCATACACACAAACATACGCACACAGACACACACACACACACTCACACATACAAACACTCACAGATACACACACTCACACAGACACAGTCACATACACACACTCACACTCACACACACACACACACACACACACACACACACAGACACACAGACGTGTACATATATGTGTGCGCATGTGTGTATGCAAGTGTGTATGCATGTTGTTTATATACACATACATATACAAATATATATGTATATACAGTCGAACTTGATCTAACGGTCACCTGTTCATAACGGTCACCTTCCTATAACGGCCACTATAAATCCCTCCCAATGCATTTCCTTCCTTATTTGACCTGTATATAACGGCCACCTGTCCATAACGGCCATCGGTCACTATTTTTCATCCAAAATCACAGGTTGAACCTGCTATAACGGTCACAAGATGGTTTATGTTTTGACAATGGTTATATCTTTACTTATCTTAAAAATAATAAATTAAATGTGTTTATATGGCCATGTCTGTAGCTTTGTATTTATATTCTGTCAAAGTAAAGTTCCATTGTAATTTTCTGATCGTAATTGAAAAACAAAAGGACACTCAGTAACTTCCGTGACACGCAGTTACTGGTGGTGTAATTTGACTGGTTCTCAGCATCCTCACTGAATAGTAGACGACTTCCCATTGGCGGTACATAATGTAATCTGTAGGTATGGTCACTCTATCGAGTCTCGAGAAATTAAACAAATGGGGCATTAAGTTAGGTGTTTCATTGTTTCTAGCCAGACATGATTGGTAAATAAACATGAATTGCTGCAGGCGGCAGTCATTGTAGATAACCCGGGTTTGAATTATTTCAGTGACTCCTGATCTTATTCAGCTGTAATCAACGGTCATTCTCCACTGAAGGATTAGCGATGACATGAGAGAAACAAATGAGTCAAATATGCCACATGGGTAGAACCTTCTATTACACAAAATATCTTCTGCAAGTCAATGTTAGCATTTACGAAATATATCAAAGAATACATGTGTATGCAAAATGCCACCGAAACATTGCACTGCTTTAACATTGGAACAAAGAATCGACGTTATGTGAGCGAAAGATCGCCGATCATTTTGGTGTAGGACATTTTCAGATAAATTCTACTTTAAAAAGGAAAGCTGGTGTTCTGACGATTTTGACAATAATGTTTCAGCCGGAAAAAAACAAGGCAGAAGAAAGCAACAGGCAATGATGCTATAAACAAGCTAGTGTGGGAATGGTTTTAAAAATGCGACATATTTTTTATGACAGTTGTGATATTCTTTAATATATGGGTTTCAGTTTTGAACTTGTATATAAGGGTCACCTTTCTTATAACGGCCATTTTTGTCAGGTCCTTTGGGTGACCGTTATATACAGTTTTTTTTGTATACACACACACACACACATACACACACACATAAAATTAAACAAACTATCCACTTACAAATATTAACACCTGCTCTGTTATCAATAGAAACAGTCCTCTCATTGATGCACTTATTGAAGTATACCACATTTTGAGAACTGTTGATACACACGGGTCCCACAGACCTTTCTGAAATAACATCCTAGAATTAGTCAAGTACATGTACCAAATAACAATTTATATTGCTATTCAACCAACAATCATTTACATCAGACTGCGGTAGCAGATTAACACCTGACTGAAACAGATACCAATGTCAACACAAAGATAAATGATTCGAACATCATCAAATCTGCAGTTTTGTGAACATACCGGTATATGTACCTGAAACAAATCCATCTGTCCTCTCCACACAGACAGATGTGATTTCAAAACTTAATTTGTTATGCTAGCTAAGACTGTCAATTGTCACAATGAAAGTGGCCAACTCACGAGTACTCAGACTAGCAACTTGACAGATGTAGAAACCATGAGAGCAGAATGTTGGCCAACTTTGTGCTGTCAGTTGGTAATCTTAGATTAGCATTAGTCAGGTCAATATTCTAATCAACAATAAATGAGAAAACATTTTATTTGTTACATTGGCGTACATTATGATATTTATATCTATAAATGTACAATTTACTAGACATATAAAACAAAATGCCAACTGAAAGTGTAAACTTACTACAACATAAACAGAAGTAAACGTCGAAACATATACATCACACCAACATAAATGGAAATCTACATCAAAATAAACATTAATATTAACAGACAGAATAACATTGTAAAACCAAACAACTATAGGGAGAGATAAATCTAAGAGAACAACAATATATTTAACCTTGAAGGGACATACCCTATTAGTTTAAAAAAATGGTTATAATAAACAAAAATATGTGTTAGTGTTTAAAAACTAGGGTATGTCCCTTTAAAATACCAACACAAATGATGATACCAAATGTAAGTAAAACCCATCTAAAGCAGCACAGGGGCCTAATTCACAAAGTTCTCTTATGCCCTGTTAAACAAAGCATCCTCTCTGCAAGTTGTTTTAGCATTGCACTGCAATATCGCAAAGCTACGAGAGGTTAGTGAATTAGGTCCCAGGACTTGACATATGTAGTAAAATGTGTCCTACTGATATTAAAAAAAGAAGCAATTATAAAGGAAATATGTGCTGCTAAGAACAAAACATGGCCTCCTGGAAGTAATACAGCATGGGGTGAGTGGAAGGTTTGGGATATTGTGTGAAAAATAAGGACCCCTAACATATATTTGAGGCTTTGTAAACAAACATTAGGGATGAAACAGAACTGTCAGAATGATTTTGTGTATGGTGAATTGGGAAAAATCCTTTGATATTTAATAGACACTGTCGAATTATTAAAGTTTTGGTTGAACATTATTAAAGCATTTGATAGAAAATATATTAAAATATGCTATAATATAATGTTACACAACATTACTGTATCTCCTACTAAGATTAATTGGATTATGCATGTTAGAAATGTGTTGAATGACATTGGATTTTTAGAAGTATGGAACCACCAGAGTGTTACAAATGAAGTTTGTTTTTGTCAGCTTTACAGCCACGTTAACAAGACATATATGTACAAGGCTGAAGGTCAATTAAATGAATCCTCTAGAGCTTCATTATATAAACATTTTTCACAATTATTTTGTTATAAACTATATTTGGATTATTGTTATGTTATGAATGCTCAAAGGCCAGTAGGCCTATTGCAATACACAAAGAAAAAAGTTAAGCACCCCCACAAAATGTCTGACTGATTAATGAAATTTGTTTTGGCATGCAAATACTGATGTAATGAAGTCATGGCAATATATGTGAAAGGCAAGAACAACATTCTGACAATAGGAAAACACAAACAATTGTCAGCTGTGATGAATTTTTAATAACAATATGGTCGCAACCTCACCAGTCGTGTTTTCACCCCAAAACATACCCGTTATAAGTATGGATCTACAGAGTCCATACGACATTTGCAGATTGTCAATTCTGGGTAAAAAGTTACGTTTGGTTACCTAGACAACACTGACAGTCCAAACGTTCAGTACTTTGTGTACCCTCCACGAGCTCGGATGACAGCCTCAAGCCTGCTCCTCACCCTCTCAGTCAAGTATCTGATCTTCTCCCATTGCAAAGCAGCTTCCAATTCTATTAAATTCTGTACAGGGGGGTCCAGTTTCTGTATTCGACGGCCAAGAATGTCCCAAATGTGCTCCAGGGGATTCAGATCGGAGCTTATGGCGGGCCAAGGCAAAGTCATCACAGCGTTGTTCTGGAGATGCACTGTCACTGCCCGGGTACGATGAGGCCTGGCGTTGTCATCCATGTACTGAGGCCTTGTAGCGAATGGGTGGTTGTCGAAATGTGGCACGACAACTGGTTCCTGGACCTGACGGATGTACTGGTCACTTGAACAGTGACCAGGTCCAGCTTGCAGTCATGGAACATGCATTCCTAAATCATTACCGAGACTCCTCCGTATGGGACAATTGGTTGGATGTTCTTGGGTGCATAAGCTATACTGTTCCGCCTCCAAACCCTCATTCGCCCATCCGTGACGTGGAGCAGTGAATCCTTCTCCATGTTCTCAGATTGCACGCTCGCCATGCTAGACACCATGCCAAACATAAGCATTTGTGTCGTTCTGACCCAGATGAAACTAGTATTTTTTACAACCAACACACTCACATTTATAACCAATCACAGGACTTGTGGTGTTTGCTTCTCTATCAAAAGTTGGGTGCATCTCGAACTTTGACCCAGCCGGAAGTTATTTGCTTTAGTACTACCAGCAATAAAACACTTCTAAACTAGGCTTTGTTTATTCTTGATATAACTATTCGTAGGCAGTTCACCCTCAAACACAGTTAACCACCTCTGTGTGCAAGAGAGAGAGAGAGAGAGAGAGAGAGAGAGAGAGAGAGAGAGAGAGAGAGAGAGAGAGAGAAACAGAGAGAGACGGAGAGAGAGAGAGAGAGGAAAATAAACATTCTAATATCGGAGTTATTATCAGGGAATATATTTATTCAGACTGGACCCAAAAGTAGATGACTATCTTCTCCTAGACGGGTCCTCAGCTAATACTGTTACACTTTCCATTACACCAACGATAAACAAATTCATTCCATCTGGACTCTTTCAGGTCATAATATTATAATAAGTTTAAAAGTAAATGTAATAACTCTAAATAAAGAAGAATTTTCAGCATTATAAAACACTTTCTACCTGAAGCATGTGTGATCGTAGATTTGACAAAGGAGAGACTTCCATCAGCAATTAGCTTCGTTGGGAAGCATATCCTCCAGTCTGAAATAAACACAGAAAACATAGTGGTCATTGGATCAGAGTAGCTCAAGGTAATTATATATATGTACGAATTTTAGAAATTGCTCCGTGTTCACCATTTCTGTTAAACTAAACAAACAAATGGGTATAGTATAAACTGAAGTCGTTACCAAAATAAAGCTATTGATATTACAACGCTCACCATCTCTTGATATGAAGATTAGTCCATCGAATAACCATAGTACATGAAATTATATATTTTGTCGAAAAAGAAACACACAGTTGAAATATTCATGGAATTATCTCTTTAATATCACATGAGTATGTGACAATGTTCTTGCTATGGACTGACGGCAGTGGATGCGTTTTCGTCGATTTGGCAGGCTTAGTCTTGGTATCTTGTAACTCATCTACGTTGAAATGGAAATGAGACATTGCGAGCATTGCAGTTTTAAAGCCCATCACTATCGCAATCTCCGCGCAAACAGCCGCCCCCCCCCCCCCACCCCACCCCCCGAGTTTCATGTGCATTCGCCAAAATCTGACCATTTCATGCCAATTTCCTGCAATTGTAGCACAACGTGCATTACATTTGTTTTGGGGTGCATTCCAGCAACAGTAACAAACATGGTAATTGAGCAAAATTGTACAAAAAGCGATATTTTGTAAAATCAAATACTTTTTTTCTTTCGCATCACCTATGGGTTTCTTTTTTGACAAGAGTATATATTCCATTTTCTTTAATGCCAACGATAAAAAGGAAAATGAACGAAAGATCTCTATCATTTCAGGCTCATCTTCTAACACTTAAGTATTTTAGTTAAATAAACTTTTCTCATTGAATGTGTTACCTCTTCCTTTCCAGGATATTCAAGCACAACGTCAACGAATGCCACATCTTATTAGAAATATAATCCATCATGTGTGAATTGCTTATGCTCTATTACCATCAAACAATTATCAGGGAATATATTTATTCAGACTGGACTCAAAAGTAGATGACTATCTTCTCCTAGACGGGTCCTCAGCTAGTACTGTTACACTTTCCATTACACCAACGATAAACAAATTTATTCGATCTGTACTCTTTCAGGTCATAGTATTATAATAAGTTTAAAAGTAAATGTAATAACTAAACAAAGAAGAATTGTCTGCATTATAAAACACTATCTACCTGAAGCAAGTGTGATCGTAGATTTGACAAAGGAGAGACTTCCATCAGCAATTAGCTTCGTTGGGAAGCATATCCTCCCGTCTGAAATAAACACAGAAATCATAGTGGTCATTGGATCAGAGTAGCTCAAGTCAACATATGAAACAATAGTTGGGCATAATGGTTTCATCAGGAGTTCCATTTTCTCATGGACACATTTCCCCTCAATGTCTAGATCTGTGTAAGGATTCACCTTTCTGAGCTGAGCAAACAGAGGGTCAAACAGCGGTGCACATGTGAAATAAAGACAACCTGTTAATATGCCGATCAGTCTATCCAGGAATTCACTCTCCCATAGCTTCTTCATTTTGTTCTCAATCCAATCCACATATTTACCATCTACCTCGTATTTAGCTCTCTTTGCAGCCATCTTGTCTTTATGCTGGTTTACAACACATTTCCAGAGGACATGAAGACCAGCATCTTCCCAAAGCTTGCCATCATCTGCGTATCCTTCTACATTCCTTTGTCTTTTAATACGAGGTTCTTCATTATCATCATTATCACTTTCATACTTTCGTTTCAGCGCCACTTGTTCAGGGCACCACCGTTTCACGTGCCTTTGCAAATCGTGTATGTCTTGAAACATTACTCCACAATCGTCACAGGAATACATTTCGTAGAGCTCTTCTTCGCACGTCTGCTCACTTTGAAGGTCTGAACAAAAATGAAACATCTGTCGACTGTTCTCTCCTTTTATAGAGTTAGTTAGCTCTTCTCCAGTGTTTTCACTTCTTTGGTCCAGAGCATTGGGTCGTAATCGTTCTGAAGCAGGAGTCAAAGGCTTCAGATCGATAAAGAGGTGACCATATGGCTCTTTCACGGCATCTTCATACTCATGCATAAACATTTCAGTATGTCTTGGATACATCTGTCGGGCCAACGTCATGACTTGCTGCTTGTCGATGGGGTTGTTGAACAACACCAGGTAATGGCAGTTTCTCCTCTGTGTCGGGTCCTTGCTGTTACAGAGATTCTGGTTGATGGCAATCACCGAAAGATTTCTGTGGTGACTTCCTTCCGTGAACAGGTCAGTGATGCGAGGGTCTTTGCCACCTGATGACATCAGGTCGTCCAACACAATGAGATTTCTGATTCTGGGATCCAAATAATGGTCTCTTTCCAGGTCCTCAGGTATGCCTTGGACAAATTCAACTGTAGCAGCTGCCTTGATAACATCATACAGAGGCTGCCAACGTTTATAATGCCATACGATGCGTTGAGGAGGTGGATTTATTTTGCCATCTCTCAACAATTTGTACACCAAGAACGTTTTTCCACATGAGGTTGGTCCAGACACTATCATTGTGAATGGATGTAGTAACAGACAGGCATCGACGGGCGTCAACGGGTGTTGACGGGCGTCGACTGACATTAACGGGCGTTGACGGGCGTCGACGGGCATCGACGGGCGTTGATCGGTGTCAGCAGGTGTCAATATGTGGTAGGCATCATTTGGTACAATATGTTTATTCCGAAAATGTCTCTGCATATCATATTTCCTAGAGAACGTAATGCCACACTTAGGACAGGAGCTTTTCCCCATGATGTTGTCAGTTTGACGGACAAGTCAGAAATGACTGGATATTTATGATACTTCTCTTATTTATAGTTTTTACTGCTAAGCATTCTGGGAAATTCTCCAATGACGATAACTGAGACTGGTAACACCATCCTCAAGGAGATATCTCTTGTCATCAAAAGGGGAGAGTCCCAGTTTGTTGAGTTGAATGTTATAAAGCTCGTGTTGATAGCTTCAGATTTGTGTCATGCAAGACATGTGGATTTCCTTATCAAAGAGGCACTGTTTATAGTGTTGGTGCCTCGTGTGATTTTTAATGACACTTTTCTTAATTCCTTTGGCTGTTTTCTTTTCTTTCATGCTTCCCTTTTCCTCGTAGATGAGGTAATACATTTTTGACTTTAAACCAACAAATTCCTGAATCGGAATACCATGTGTTTCACCTTTCATTTTGCCCAGAACTTTCTTGTTTTCAGTGCTGTAGAGTGGATGGATGTGTTCATAGTCCGAGGTGTCAAAATGATGTTGGTCTTTTAACATGTCTTGGTAGATGTCTTTTGTTTGGATGCTGTAACACAATGAGTCTGTGTCCGTGAACAGGAGTTGGGCTTTAGATCCATATTTTTCTTTGATGTAATTGTAGTGGAAGTCGTACATTAGAACTTTTGAGATGTCCAGAATGCTGAACCCAACATAGATGGGTCTGTTCAAATACAACCTGTGTTTTAACAGGTGGACAGCCACTAGGTCTTCGTTAAAGATCCGGAAAGCATGGAAATTGGGTTTAGCCACCAGTTTGCATGCTCTCTTCTTGTTGTTGACGAGTTTGACATCCACTCTTTTCCTCAGGTTTTCCATGGTTTTCCCAAAGACTGAATTATTCATCAGTTTCAAAAAGTCTTTTTCAAAATCATTTTTGGCAGCTTTTCTCTTTTCTGTGTTAAACTCAATGTAGGCTTTTAACCATGGTTGCTGATCAAAGGCCATCACTCTGTGAATTTTTGTCATCTTCATGCCGAGAGAAAGGTAGAATTTTAGATTCCTGTAGTGCACCACATATTTTTCTTTTGGTTGCAGATTCGGTATCAGCTTTTCAGTGGAGGATCCTTTCAAGTTCAGCTCATCTAACAAATGTTTAGCATATGGGGAGAGCATCTCTTCTGTCACCTTAAGCTTTTCTGGAGCTAAGGGATAATCATTGTGCAGGTCGTGAAGTTCCTTGGGGTAGTCAAGATCCACTTCCAAGATGTATCCTTCTGGCGCATCATCTGGAATTTGGGTGATATCCAGCTCTTCTATGTCATCCAGCCAGTGAAATCCCTGAACAGGTAGGGGTTGCGACATGGCCCAGCCATATAGATTGTTTGCATCTAAGTAGATTATGTGGCTCTTGGGTTATTCAGGGTTAAACTCTGGAAGATGGCTGTTGTTAGATTTGGCATAGCGATGGGCGATAAATGA
>JAECMU010084747.1:0-10160 GCA_016106625.1 Dracogyra subfuscus
GAACCGTGGACCAAATATCGAAAATCGAATCGTAACAGAAAAAAGTGAATCGTCCCATCCCTATTTATAACATCCCTTCCACTGTATGAATAATGCATTTATAACATCCCTTCCACTGTATGAATAATGCATTTATAACGTCCCTTCCATTGTGTGAATAATGCATTTATAATGTCCCTTCTACTGTATGAATAATGCCCCTTCTACTGTATGAATATTTCATTTATGACATCCCTTCCACTGTGTGAATAATGCATTTATAACGTCCCTTCTACTGTATGAATAATGCATTTATGACATCCCTTCCACTGTGTGAATAATACAGTTATAACGTCCCTTCCACTGTGTGAATAATGCATTTATAACATCCCTTCCACTGTGTGAATAATGCATTTATGACATCTAAGCCTTTATAATCTGATCACTTCATAGAACTTCAGTTCCCAGTCCCGTCGGTTTCTGTTGTCAATTTACCACCATTTTTTTAACCAGACATACTTCGTCTAATTATTCTTATTAAATAATACCTTTCTAACTACATGTCACTGTATTTTTACAACTTACACATACATGTATTTATTAATAATCTACATGTATCAGTAATATTTTTTCTTCCTAGATTTTAACTAAAAATACTACATGTGTATATATGCACATCTGACTATATATCAAGAGTGGGAATTGGTGAACTGTCAAAAAAAGGAAATCAGCATGCATACACATACCAGCTGGTAGCTCGCAACATGTATGCTGGTAACAAATGTACATTTCATTTATTTAAAACTGTACTGTGTTTGTATTTTTCATTTATTAGGGGTAATAAATGATATTAAAGAATGGGGAGGTCGGGACAGGTCATAGGGTTTTACGTGCACATTCAGAAGCTGTCATGGATGCAAGTGCTGACCTGGGCTGGCTCTTCCATCCAGGACAGGAAAAGGGGTCAGGTCAGGTCATAGGGCTTTACGTGCACATTCCGAAGCTGTTGAGGTACACACCTGTCATGGATGCAGGTGCCGGCCTGGGCTGGCTCCCCTGTCCAGGACAAGAAAAGGGTTGTGGTGGGTGGGATAAGGGACCACCCACGCTGGCAAGTGTGAAAGAGCACCAGAAACCTAAATGGGATCATTATCAATACAGATGAGAACCTCTCTAAACCAAATACACCTAAAACCAGACTTTTTACTTGGTCAACTTGTTTGTCCGGTTTAAAGGAATTTCATGTCTATAAATAGTCTATACTTACTGGGTAACCACTTCTATATTCTTCTGTATCTTTTTCACTCCCATTGCTACGAAGTGAGTAAGGTTTTCTCTCATCTTTTTTCTCTTTTTCTTTGAAGAATGTTTTCTGTAACAGTAAATATGAGAACATTTGTAGGACCTTGTAGTGAATCTGTTACATGGTATTTACAGGTACATGATGTCTATTACAGGGCACCATATTTCATGTGAACCACCATTCTATTCACGTGTTGGTTACACAAAAGTAAACTTACGAAAACCGCAAATTGTCATAACTTGTAATCATTCAGAAATTAAAACTTGCAAACTCCACAGGAAGTTTATTCATGCAGACATACATGTATTACTGGTATTCCGACAAATGTTTTAAGCTGATATTTAGATACTTGATGCGCAACAAACCAGTAAACAATGTTATATTACAACTGTTGTATCTTGTGACCAGTCTAAACTTTTAAAAATGTTTTAAAGAAATGTGCTTGGATCACTGCAGATGGCTAAATTATCTGCTGCTATTTTATCTCTAAAGGAATATATGTAGACATAATATTGTGTTGGCTAAAATTTTACATGTGTTGAAAACAGTTTTAATGTAAATAGGAATCCAAAAGTGTCACAAAACTGGAAAAATACTAACATCGCATAATGAGCTTTAAAAAACAAACATTTGAAACATCACTGTAGTATTAATAAAGTGAAAGTAACATAGTCACCGCAAAATTAAAAAAAGCAACCCCTCCAACGTATTACATAGTTATTTCAAAGGCGTAGTTACATGGGGCTCTCAACAAGATGAAGCTTTCAGGACTTTGATAACCTGTTTGTCAACACCTCCTGTTTTGGGTTATCCAGATTATTCCATGCCGTTTGAATTGCATACTGATGCTAGCAACCATGGACTTGGTGCCATTCTATATCAGAAACAAGATGGTAAGATGAGGGTTATTTCTTATGCCAGCAGGGGTTTGAATTCTTCTGAAAAGAATTATTCTGCCCATAAGTTGGAATTTTTGTGTTTAAAGTCGTCAATTTCTGAGAAATTCCACGATTATTTGTATGGTCATAACTTTGTGGTCATGATTGACAATAACCTGTTAACCAATGTTTTGACAAGTGCTCATCTTGATGCTATAGGTCATCGGTGGTTAGCTTCTTTGGCGTGTTACAACTTTTCAGTTGAGTACAGACCTGGCAGAGCTAATACAGATGCAGATGTTCTGTCTAGGTTGCCCAATGACCAGGACGGAATACAGATGGAGCAGATACCCCTGGAATCTGTGACTGCTATCTGCAATTTGGTCCATGTATCCAACCACGTAAAGAGCTTGTGTTTCTCCGCAGCTGTTGTTGATACACACAGCGTAGATTTAACTGATGAAAGGTGTACCATGAATGCCAACGAATGGATACAGTCACAAAAAAAGATATCCAGATCTGAAAGTTGTCATTACAAATCTGCAGAGCAACACCAGACCTGACAGAACCCAACATATTGTAAATGGAGAAATAACAGCACTCTTGAAGAACTTCAGCCATTTCCAGTTGAGACATGGAGTGTACGTTATATAGGCTTACCAAACAAGATGGTAATGAAGTTGCACAGTTGGTGTTACCTTCTGCATGTCGATCTTCAGCATTATACAGTCTTCACAACAATGTTGGTCATCCAGGAAGGGATCGGACACTTTCACTATTAAAGAAGAGATTTTACTGGCCTGGTATGACAAAAGATGTCCAGAACCATATAGAGTCATGTGATCAATGTGTGAAGCACAAGACATCAACTGCATCAAGAGCACCACTGGTAAGAATTGAGACATCACAACCATTTGAACTCGTTTGTATGGATTTTCATGCTCTGGAGCCATCCAAAGGAGGTCAACAGTATGTACTTGTTGTGACAGAACATTTTACCCGGTATGCACAGGCTTATCCAAGTAAGAACATGTCAGCAAAGACTACTGCTGAATTGTTTTTCAATAACTTTGTTGTATACTACGGCCTTCCAAAGAGAATTCACTTGGACAAGGGAGCCAATTGTGTTGGGAAACTTATGACTGAACTGTGTAACCTGTTGAACATCGACAAGTCATCTACGACACCTTACCATCCAATGTGCAATGGCATGTGCAAATGGTTCAACAGGACACTTTGTGATATGCTAGGAACTTTGGATTCCAACTCCAAGAAAGACTGGAAAACTCATATTGGACCACTGGTACCTGCTTACAATTGTACCCGACACGAAACCACTGGTTGGTCTCCATACTTTATGTTTGGCAGGCATCCAAGACTTCCTGTTGACTTAGCTTTTGGACTTGACATTGAACCAAGCAAGCCAAGGTTGGTGTTGAAGTACACCAAGTCATTACAGAACAGATTGATGAGTGCCTATGACCTAGCTGCGGAACAGGTCAAGAAGTCACAGTCCCGTCAAAAGAAGTACTATGACCATAAAGCCAGAGCTGCTATTTTATCCATAGTGGATAGGGTTTTGGTTAAAGTTGTAGCTTTTGACGGGAGACATAAGTTGGCAGATAAGTGGGAAGATGATGTATATGTTATTCTTGACCAACCCAATCCTTCAATTCCAGTTTTTGTTGTTGGTAAAGAGAATGGGGAGGGGAGAAAAAGGACATTACATCGTAATTTTTTACTTCCCATAGGTGCTATCTTAGGTCATGACTTACCTACACCTAAGCCACAACGGAACATCTAGAATCCGATACCTGTTCCAAGGACACGACATCAAACCCATTTTTCGGGGTCAGAGAGTGAAGATGAAGAATTTATTCTGATACCTGTTGTTTCATCAGGATATCCGTCAGATTCAGCTGCTCATTCAGCTGATGGGCCATCTTAGGATAATGATAATGATGATCATAAGGAAGATGAAGAAGATGATGATGATGATGATAATGATGAGGTAGAACAGGATACTGAAGAAGAATCCGATGAGAATAGTTCAGATATATCTGACCAGACTGCCCTGAAGACCGTCAATCCGACTGATGTTTTGGATGAACTCCCAGAACCAGATCCAGTTGAGCTTGATAAGACATCTCGACATTCACTTTTGAACACCACCATCTCCAGCTCCAAGGAGATCAAACCGAGACCGGGGGAAACCAAGGTGGATGACAAGTGAAGACTATGTTATGTCAGCAACATTTCAGCAAGACTGGGTTGCTACCTAGAGCTGATTATGTAACTTCACTTGTTTCTCAGGGTCTACTTCCCAATGAAGCTGTGGTACATGATGCACTTCTTAAGCATATTTTAGGTAAATGTTGAGGACATCATTTCAAGGTGGGGGAGGGGGGGGGGGGAGTATGTAGTACACTTGTATTTTAAGTATATTGGTTTTATGTAACTAATGTTTAATTTCAGATTCTTAGAGGGGTATGTACCTTTAAGTATGGTATTTAGTATGTATTTCATTAATGTTTATTTTCAGGTTGTAACCATGCAACTACAGGTTGAACAACATATCACTATAATTAACATTTTATCACCTTTTTCTAGTATTGCCCTGTACCTGTGACGTGTTTGTGTATGCTGGTCAACCATGCGTGACCACATCAGTGCAGTCAGTGTGAGCTCTTTTGGTAGCCATATCTACAATACAAACATCCAAGCTATCATTCAACTTTGACCCTTGTCTCTTTCTCTCCCATTGGGTAATTAACGCTCACCTGTATCTGCATGCTTTCTTTGGACTGACCAGACAGGACAGAATTATTTTAGTATTTGGAAACACAAGTTCAGATCAGAGAGAAATAGTAGAAGTTTAATTTAAAGGTTAGTATTAATTTGTTGTAGAAGATAAACTTAAATAATAATAATAAATGCCTAATTTTCTATTCCTGGTAATGATTAATGAAACATATAATATTTAATAATAAATCTGCCTTTTAATTATTACGGATTACAGGAAGTGACATAATGAATGTCAGCCATCTTTGTTTTCTGCTGTTAAAACTATGTATGTATTTTATGATTTAAGTGAAGTTTCTGTTTTAGTTGTTAGCTTATCTGAGTTAATAATTTAGCTATGTTTAATCAATTGTTTTTATAACGAACTACACCAAAACATTGGTTTTGGAATTAATTAGTTTAAATGTTTTATTTCTGAATGTATATAATAAGATATATGGAAACCATATACTAAACAACTGATACTATGAATTTATTTTTATGCAGGTTTCCCCAGTTGTTATCGAATGTATCAACACAATGCCTACGTTAATTCACATGGTATGTTAAGCTACGTAGGTTAAGTCTAATACTGACATATTTGTAATTTTAAATATACTCTTGTAATTTATATCCTTTCTTTCATAAACTCATTAATGATAAAGCTAAGTATATCTCTTTATTATGTTAAATAATAATTACAATTACAATCATTTAAATAACCCTATTTACTATAAATTATATCCCCTTTGCTATACTCAATGTGTTCATGAATTGATTATATATATATATATATACACACACACATGTATGTTAACATGATTAATGATCGTGATGACAGTATTTAGGATAAAGAGGATGATGATTCGATCATAATCATCAGAATGATAATTAATGCTTATATAATAACGGTTTTCTATGATTTGCGATGTATTTCATTAATATATGCCTGAATGTTAGTTTTACCTCAACAGGGATATGTTGTATTGTTTTTACCATATTGTTAACATTTGTGTTTTTAATCTTTGCAGGGTGTGTCTTGTGTGTTATGTTTCATGAATAAAAGAAGATGCCCTCCCTTACCGAAATAACTTATATTTTTCACTTATAAGTGAAGTGTAAGTCATTAATACTTTTCAAGTATAAGCGACTTATAAGTAAACAATTAGGATTTTGTATGCAAATGAGGTATCATTTATACGAAGTATATGTGACATAAGTGAAGTGTTAACCATATATATATAAGTGAAACATAAGTGAAATATAAGTGATTCACTGATATTTTTTAAACCCCACTAAAAGTGAAGTATAAGTGAAGTATAAGTGATTCACTAATATTTCACAAAAAATGCTGTATAAGTGAAATATAAGTGAAATATAAGTGATTCACTGATATTTAAAAAAAAACCTACCATAAGTGAAGTATGAGTGAAGTATAAATGATTTCATTAATACTTTTCGACCCTTAGCTGGTGTTGTGAACTTTGTTGATCCTAGCTTCACACACAAAATCCCGACAGCTACACTTAAATGTCACATATACTTTGTATTTAAGTGATACCTCATTTGCATACAAAATCCTAATCGTTTACGCTTATAAATACTTGAAAAGTATTAATGACTTATACTTCGCTTATACTTGAAAAGTATTAATGACTTATACTTCACTTATAAGTGAAAAAATGTACCGGTAAGTCTCTTCGGAAAGGGAAAAGCCCTTACTGGCCTAAGCTTACACAAATTGAAATGTATGTTCTGGGGGAGCATGGCCCCATATAAACTTCGCTCAATATAGTCTATATAACCCTGCTGAAATCCCTGCACATGCGCCTTGAAAACCCACTACATTGGTTTTGTTTTTTTTGTTTTTTTTAGCAAGGAATTGTTTACTAGTATATGTATTCTCGAGTGCCAAATAAACATATACACCTACGCTTATTACATTTTTGAAAAAATGTCCGTGTCTACACTTATTCAGCACCCAAAGTTTATTTACATCTGAAAAAAATGTAGCCCCCTATGCTAATTCGGCACTCAACTCTTTATTACAATTCTTAATTTATTAAATGCTTACAAACAGCCTCTATTAGAAATATAGTGAGAAAAAGTAGGTAGAGTTACGTCTCCTAACCGATTTCTATTTCCAGCGTGTTTTGCTAAAAGCAGGCTTAGCTGATAACCAGTTATTTGTGAATCTTCAGCTGACATTTATGAATGCCAGTCCCTGGCATCAAAAATGTCCCCACCTATGCTTTAAAAATAAATAATGATATAAAAATTAAGTTAATAAAATTGTGTTTTGTAATAAATGACCATGTGTTAAATATATCGAGATGAAGCTGTCATCCACCCTGATTGTTTTGTCTTTCTTGCATGGAACTTAGGGATTTTTTTTCAAAGCTGCAATCTCACCTCACATTAATTATCATAATTTCATTTAAACATAAAAATACACTTACGGTGTTAATGAATTGTGTGTGACAGTAATACAGTTGTAACAGGTAATAGAAACATCAGGGCCGTACCCTGACCAAAATCCATGGGGGGGCACTAAATTGTATAAATAATTTTTAACATACTATAAAGATTAAACCTTGAACTTAACATATTAAAAAAACAAAAAAAAACGAGATTCTCAGGGGGGGCAACTGCCCCCCCTGCCCCCCCGGAGGGTACGGCCCTGAACATATGTTTATAATGCGTCCAATGGGTACATATGCATACTTTCAAGATCTTACTACAGTTGTATTCTGTTTTTAGTAAATCACTAGTAAATTTTACAATTTAGCTATATTTCCAGACCCTATGCTAATTCCGCACTCTACTCTTATTGTGTGTTTTTTTAAATGTCCACACCCTACGCTAATTCCGCACCCCACTTTTAATGGATTTTAGAAAATTTTCCAGACCCTATGCTTATTCAGCCCCTATGCTTATTAAGTACTCGAGAGTACCATTACAAAGACAGGATATCACATACCATGGTCCTTTATATACCCGACGATGGGGATCGATCATAGACTGACCGTGCATTTAAAAAAAACCCCACCTTTTTAGGTCTAAGTAATGAATAAAAATAACATAATAATAGTCTTTAAAAATGTTACGTAAATCGAACACAGTACCATCTTACTCTACCTCAAGAGCTTTACGTAATTAGTAACACCACCTTACATGTAACGCGTATGTCAACAGCTGGCCACTGTCAACATTTCAAGGCAAATTCCCCACCCACTGAACCCTGGAAAGGTGTTGTGCTATACCTCTATGGATATAAATATGTTTTGGAGATATGAGACGGCCAAGAGTAAGCCTACTCGTGTGGTGACCACAAAATACAACCAGGTATGGTGAAGAAGAGATATGTATTCGTCTCGCAGATGGGGCTGTCAGGAATGGACTTTCACTTACTGATGGTTCTGCATCTGGTTTGTCACTGGAATCCTCACTGAGGTGTTCATCACTGTCAACTAGAGCCATAATCTGTCTCGCCTTTGCCATGTATCGACGATCAGCATCAGGGAGAAATGGACATGCACTGAGAAAATGATTTACATCTTGTTTGTTTATTTGTTTACAAATTGGGCAGGTCTCTTTCGGCTTTCTATGAGACGGTTGATGAGTAGTAAAGTTGTTGTTCATTGAGGAAGCTCTTAGGATCTTAACCTCCTCACCTGCTTGAACTTCATCTAAAAGAGATGCAAGAGCCTGGGAGATCTCTGGTCGAATAGAAGCTAATGTCCGTGAACGGAGCTCAGTGCCATATCGATGTTTGATAAGCTTTGGTAAAACAGGATGAAGTAATCGTAACCAAGTCAATACTGCGAAGTTTTCGAGGGAGGGTGTAACCTCTTCATCTGCGACATGATCCCCGTGATGGGTAATACCGGACTCGTTTGTGAGTAAGTTATCTTCGATAAAAGCAATTATCCGTTGGTACAGATCTTCTGGTCGTTCATCTGGGAGTAACAAAATGTCGTTAAAATCCAAGAAATGGGCACCGGTAGTTTGAAATCCGAAATGGAGACGGATAGTTTGCCAAATATTATCCAAAGAGGTGGAGTTGAGAACAATTGTATTTCTTGAAAGTATAGGACAGTAATCTGCGATTTGACCAAGCATGAGTTCTAGCATATTAACCTTTTGTTGCGCAGTATACCGTCTTTCAATGGGATCATTCCTGAAACCACGAAGCGGATTGTCTTTAGTACGTTTTTCCCAGTAAAAACCAGGTACAAGAAATGTTGAGAAATGCGTGTCGAGCGATAACGTATAATGTAAGTTCTGTCGCCAGCTTTCGAACGAACTTCTTGTTTCATGTTTTGTTAGACGCCATTGCTTCGGTGCGCGATGGCTGTGGGCCATTGTGGATGATCCGTTTGAAATAATTTACTATTAAACAGGAATGTTATGACTAGTAAACCCGTTATCGTGTTTTACATGAGTGTTGTTTTTGTGTCGAACATTCTTCCGTGTTCTGTTGGGCCCGGTTTGTTTTTGTGTCGAACACCCTCGCGTGTTCTGTTGGATCCGGTTTTTTGACACCTACAACCGTAATACTTCCTTCAGTGAGTCGCCTGTGATTATCTTACAGATACTCTGTTTCAAGACGTTGGTTCAGATCCCGACGATGCCACCAAGCCAGTGAGAAGAACAGAAATACAACACATTAAGTAGGAACAAGTTGGAGCCAAAAACCGCGAAACCGGAAGAGGCCTATTTATTCGTACGATTGTACTTACACTCCGGTGGCTTAGCAAAACAATCGTGACACGCTGGTCCAAAGCACCAACTTTGGTATACTTGACAGTAAGGCTGTACAAAAACAGAATTCGATGAGGTGCCCGACCTACGAGTCCCGGATTAGTATTTTTCAAGATGGCCGCCATCACCATTATCAGAAATAGGTTTTGTCACCATAACTTTTAAAGGAACATTCCTAAGTTTGCTGCATTGTAAGATGTTTTCGACAATTAACACATATCTACGATTAAACTTATATATTAAATATATTTTCTTGTTTAGAATATCAGTGTCTTTATAGTCAATGTGTTTCTGGTCGTCTTAATATTTGTAAGAAGCCCAAACTGGATTTTGTCTTCAAATAATTTCGTACGTACGGAAAAATAATATTTTGGGAAATAAAATGACATTTTACCTATTACAAATACTAGAACGATCCGAAACATGTTTAATATACAGCCACTAATATTTTATGC
>JAECMU010084758.1:0-16299 GCA_016106625.1 Dracogyra subfuscus
GAACCGTTTTTGATGCTGTATATTTAGTATGCTGTGCAAAACTGTATATGATAATGTATGTTTGGTATGTACATTGTGCAGATCTCCTTTTGGTCTGTTGTGAAAATAGTTGATGGTTTATACATTTCTGAATCAAGGAATATCAGACTTGGAATATGTTTCTGTATCTTTTCTGGTAAACAGTTTTTATACATGGTTTATGTACCTCAAAACATTTATGAATTTGTATTGTTATATTCATGTTCATTACCTTTTACTTGTCATGGATGAATCTGCTATATAGTTTGTGGCCAAAAATAGACATTCTTCTATGTCGCCCCTCCCTACCTAAATGAAATACCCTTTGTAAATGTAATTTATATATATATGTGTGTATGTATATGTATATGTACATGTATATGTATATGCATATCAGTTGTTTTAAATGTCATATAATTATTTTCACTTTTTATATGAGGAATTGCATCAGATTTTCATCAACTTTTGACAGTTATTTATCATTTTATTGTTTCCCCCTTTTCCTTCATTCTCAGTTCAGGTAAAATGGCTTCTTCTACATGTATGGTGATTGATTCTTGTCTATGTTTAACAACGGAACTGTGCCTAACATTGTAGTTTCATTTTCATGAAATTAAAACAATTCATGTAGCTTTAGAACTTAAAACCTTTACTTTTGTTTTCAAACATATTTTGTTTCATGTCCTAAAACCAAGAAAGGTGTGCAGTGCACGTCATACAGAATACATGGTAATAAATGGAATGCTCAAATTGTTAACGTTTTGCTGTAAATTGTCTGCTTCAGATTTCCTTAAGGGGTCATCCATATAAATATATCAATATTTTTAGTCGTACAGATCATGCAGATTTTCAAGGCCTTAACTTCTCTAACCTCCCTTGCCTCAAGAGTTGTAAGATTATATAACACTAAAACAGTATCATCTCAAGACATAATTAAGTTCAGAGTACAAATTTTCCAGGCCGTAACCTCTTCTACCTCCCCTCACTAACCTCACGAGGCTATGTAACAGTTTATATAACACTAAAACAATATCTTCTATCTACCCCATTAGCTCTGGCTGAGCAAAACATTTTTCCAAATTAACTTTAAAAAAAATCCAAAACCCAGTTATTTTGCAACAAAATATCATTATATTATTACATGAATTCTTTCGCCAAATTATAACAACATTCACCAATTGTTCAGAAAATTCTCAATTGACAAATGACAGAACTAGCCCCAAGAGTGTTGAAAATTGTCAGATCCCTCACCCCCCATCCCAGCCATATCATATGCTTGTATAACTACAAACATTTTGGTAATATTGGACAACCTCTGAAGGCATCTGAACAATCTTGCTAAAGCAGAATGTATTTCGGAATGAATATGTCCTCTTTTTGGAAATGTGAATATCTGAAAAAGAAAAGAAAAAGAACAAACATGAAAATATAACTAGTCAACACAGAATATTTGAAATGTTTTCATGAAAATGTAACTACAGTTAACATCTTCATAATTTGTAATGGTATCTTTTTGCATGCAAGTTATATATAAAACAAATATAAAAGTTAAAACCAAGGTCTTTCTTAACGTCACGTTGGGCGGTGTCATGAGCATTTCACACCTTTCTTGCAGGGACTGAGACACCCAAAACACCGTCTTCACCGTCAACCTCGCAGCAATCTGCCGATGTTTTTGCAACGATTCTCGGAGAGGAAATTGCGCAGTCTTATCATAATTCAAACCCTCCATCGAGGAATCCTTCGGAATCTATAGAATCTTCGCCGTCAGCCAGCGGCCTGCCTCCCGACACGCCTCCTGTCAGTCACCCTGGCAGATCGGACACCCCCCACTTCCTGCCCCCTCCACCAGTGTTTGGTTTCCCCAACTGTCACATACCGCAAGGTTTTATGCCAGTGAACATGACTTCTAAGGGAGACAATTCCGGTGGTTTGGATACATCCATGGTGGCTAAAACTGTGCGAGAACTGCTCAGCATTCACAATATAGGACAAAGACTTTTCGCAAAGCATGTGCTGGGACTTTCGCAAGGCACAGTCAGTGAACTTTTATCAAAACCAAAGACTTGGGATAAGCTGACGGAAAAGGGCAGAGAATCGTATCGGAAGATGTTTGCCTGGGCGAACGAAGACCGCAACATTTTGGCACTGAAAGCTATCTCGCCAAAGAAAGGTAAGAACTGTAAGTTGATTTTTATTTTATCTGCATGTGCATGCTTGGTGGTGGATTTTTTTCTTTTAAAAAAGGCTAAATTCACGAAGCCTGTTTATGTCTTACACACGTGTAATTAAATACATTTACAGTGGTTAAACATCTGCGATTAAGAAACAAACAGGCTTCGTAAATTCGGCCCAATTTTTTTTTAAATGTAAATTAATTTTATTGCCAAGTGAATGTTTACTATTAAATTGAGTTTTATGAAGGTAAACAGGTTTTTTGCAGCATAGCTTTAAAACCTAAATATATTTAAGATTAATTGCTGTCATTTAAAAAATTTTAATTCGATAAAGATATCTGTGACATCAAAAGGCCCAATTTCAAGGTTTTATAACAGAGTAAAAATCATTTTCAGTACTTAGAAATATAGATTTTATAAAACTGGAAACCAATACATAGAACCAAAGAATCCAGTTTTACCCGCGTTTAACCCAAAACACAATTTTATGGCTTCTAACCAATCCATTGAGCATTGTTTGTCAGGTTTAAACACTGATAAGTAACTATTGAGTAAAATATTGATTATGTACTGTGGATTTGTTTTTACTAACTTTGTTCGTGTTTAATGCTGTAGGCTTCTAATCCATTGAGCATTGTTTGTCAGATTTAAACACTGATAAGTAACTATTGAGTAAAATATTGATTATGTACTGTGGATTTGTTTTTACTAACTTTGTTCATGTTTAATGCTGTAGGCTTCTAATCCATTGAGCATTGTTTTTTCAGGTTTAAACACTGATAAGTAACTATTGAGTAAAATATTGATTATGTACTGTGGATTTGTTTTTACTAACTTTGTTCGTGTTTAATGCTGTAGGCTTCTAATCATCCATTGAGCATTGTTTGTCAGGTTTAAACACTGATAAGTAACTATTCAGTAAAATATTGATTATGTACTGTGGATTTGTTTTTACTAACTTTGTTCGTGTTTAATGCTGTAGGCACACAGCCACTGGTTTCGACTGTCAAATCAGAGGATTCTGCTACAGAGGAGCGAATAGCACAGATTCTCAACGATGCCCAGCAGGCCATGCAAGTAAAGAAGAACATGGAACAGGTGTGCTGCAATATAGCTTAAATGTAGTTAGGGGGGTTCATGGCTGGCTCTGGCACTTACCAAATTCACCAGTTGCAAATTTTGAAAGCAATTGGCGAATTTTGTTTTAATTTCTTGAAATAAATGTACATAATAACTGACATATTTTAGAAAATAACTTTATTTGGTTGCAAATTTTGAAAGCAATTGGCAATTTTGTTTTAATTTTTCGAAATAA
The DNA here is from genome assembly GCA_016106625.1 of Dracogyra subfuscus. Taxonomy (NCBI): domain Eukaryota; kingdom Metazoa; phylum Mollusca; class Gastropoda; order Neomphalida; family Peltospiridae; genus Dracogyra; species Dracogyra subfuscus. The sequence continues at coordinate 3,511 of JAECMU010084758.1, forward strand.
ATTTATGTAATAACTGACATTTTTTAGAAAATAACTTTATTTGTGCAATTTTTAAGTTTAATATACAATTTAGCAATTTGTTTGGCTCACCCAGAACTATCCCTGTGGTTGGTGGCAAAATATAGGTTTATACGGGGGGTGCGGATTAAGGCTTTGACTTGAGAATAGGTGTTGGTGTCATTAAACCTGTATTTGAATGTGATCTTGATTGTAAATACGATCTAAGGGGACATTGAAGCAATACAAATCAGATAGATGACCTTCTCAAAATATTTATTAAGAAAACAAAATAGAGATTGAAGCTTTAAGAAGCCAACTTAGCTTTCTCCCAAAAGCATCAAAGTTTGTTTTGTTTAACAACACCACTAGAGCACACCCAAAATATCAAATGTAATACAAAGTCATCTTGTAATACATAACCACGACTTGTATTAAGTAACTAGTCTAACTGTAGTTAAATATAGAACTGGGACCTGACATTCCTATTATATTCTTAATATAAGTATTAGGCCTAAGTAGATTTATTATGGGGTGGGGATGATGTTTCAGGGGGTGGTGTTTCAGTTGAAATTGGTGGGAGGAAGGGGTTTACTTTCCATGATGGATGTTTAGTTTTGGTATGTCCAAGATCTCTCAACATAGTGAATGGTTTCAGTATGTACTATTTGTCTTTGTGACATGGATGGATTATCTCCCATTTACAGTCTTTGTAAACATTCAGACAAGGATAATCTATCTATTATTTACAAATAGCAAACATATTTGCTAATTACAAGTTCTTTTTCATCAGTTTATATTCAAATTGACAATAATTGTTAGAACTGATTTTATTGCTTAATTTGTATGCTGTCTGGGCAAGCTATTGAACTGTTAGAAACTCCATGTTAATAACAGCATAAACTAGATCTTATAATATGAAGTGTGAAACAGTGGCTATAGTTTAAAATTCAGCTCCAGTAATGACAAAATGTGAAACATGGCTATAGTTTAAGAATCTTTAGTTAATAAAAACACAAAATGTGAAAATATTGTCATAGTTTCCAAAATCAGTTCTATTAATGACATAAAATGTGAAACAGTGATTATAGTTTCAAAACCCAGTACAATGTTCAATGTTTTGTTATTGACTAACTGAAGTAATCTTTATCTTTTCAGCAACAAGTTGCCAATGCTGTGGTGTCCAGCATTTACCAGCAGGAAGTGTCCAAGATGGTGGGCTCAAGCCCTTTGCCTCAGAATATGGTGCCTGCTGCTCTCACAGCCGGAGTGCCTATCCGAGATGGGTCTCGGAGGCGCACCACAGACGACAGCAGGCACTCGCGCAGCTCTGTCAGTTCACAGGAAAGCGAGGCCTCGGCTCAGGACATGGTCGCGCGGATTTACCGCCAGGAGCTGGAGAAGCTAGCAAAGGCGGCCGAGAGTGCCGGGAACATAGCCGCTAGCACCATGTACCAGCAGGAGCTGGCGCGCGTCACATACCACAGCCAGTTTAAGCAGAGTCTGAACAACCTGAACCATGAATTCCACTTCCCTGGCCCGCACAGGCTACATAATGGAGTCTCGGTGAAGTCGGAGCCGCCCGACAGCACCTCCGACGACACCCGATCTCCCAGCAGCAGCAGCATCAACAACAACAACAACAATGGACCAATAGATCTAAGTAAACCGCACAGCTCATCGTCTGCGCCAACGTCGCCGAAATCGGCAGACGCCATCAGCAAAGACGCCTGCCGTCAAGCGGGTAGTGCCTTCTTCCTCGTTCACCCACGCATCAATGGACACGACGGTTTCGAAAACGGGCAGTTTCCGCCGCAGTTCGCCGCCACCCTCGATGGGCTTTCACCCCTGCAGAGAATGCAGAACATTGCCAACTCCCTCAGCTCAAGGCCGCACCTGAATGTGGCGGCGTCGAAGCCACTGCGTGCCGTCCTGCCCCCAATCACCCAGGAACAGTTTGATGAGTATTCCAACGTGAACACGGACGACCTCGTCAAGAAGGTGAAGGAAACGCTGAGCCAGTATTCCATCAGCCAGAGACTGTTCGGTGAGAACGTGCTGGGCCTGTCGCAGGGCAGCGTCAGTGACCTGCTGGCCAGGCCCAAGCCCTGGCATATGTTGACGCAGAAGGGCCGGGAGCCCTTCATTCGAATGCAGCTGTTTCTGGAAGACGCCGAAGCTATCCCGAAACTGGTGGCGTCACAGTACAAGATCCCACCAGACATGTTGCTAAGAGGCATTTCACATCCAGTGCAAGAAGCTAATGTTCCTGTGTCACTGTCAGGTATGTTTAATGCATTTTTATATTTATATTTAATTATGTTTTGATTATTAATTTTTCTAATATATGTTTTAATGTTGCTGTCAGGTATGTTGTCTAATATTGAGGTCCCCCCCCTTTTATTATTATCATTATTAATTACTTTTCCTAATATATGTTTTAATGTTGCTGTGTCAGGTATGTTGTCTTATTTTTTATATATATATTTTTTTTAATTAATATTAAATACTTAAATATTCTAATATATGTTTTAGTAAGATTTCTGTTTAATATTTCTCACAAAAATAATTGTCTAAATATAGATGTGATTTACTTAATTTTTACTATTAAAACTTTGACTCTTTATGTTTTTTTGAAACCCTAACATTTTATTTTTTAAAAGCACACTTGTGGTAGTTTGTAGCACATCTTTTGTATAGTAGGTCTTTCTGTTCTCTCCCACCTTTTTTTCTACCATCTTCAAACCCCCCTCCCCCAAGTGGCTGGATTTGCTTAGTTTAACGTATTACTTAATGTAAAAGATTACCCTATAGTTTGCATTTTGTAGAACGTTTGTTTTCACTTTTTAGACACATCTTTCCTCTTTTTGTCGCCCCCACGAATACTCTATTTCTCTCTTTTTTTGTTATTCATTTCTCCTACAACTTCTCTTAGTTTTCCTCTTCCCATTTGTTTTCTGTAGAGCCTCCCTGTGACAAGAGCAATCTTTGTAACCATGGTAACCATTTACCGCCAGCAAACAGTGTGCCCCCATTGGCCAATGCAGTCGTTTCTCCAAGTGACCTGTTCACGCAGCACGACTCGCACCGCAACTGGCCAGGCGGCTTCGCCTTCCCCACGTCGACCCTCGAAATGTTTGCCATGACCTCCGAAATTAACACCCTCGGCTTGACGTCGAGGGTGAAGGACGTCTTGCAATTTCACAACTTGGGTCAGAAGCTGTTTGGCGAGGCCGTGCTCGGCTTGTCGCAGGGCTCCGTCAGCGAGCTCCTGTCCAAGCCCAAGCCCTGGCACATGCTCAGTATCAAGGGCAGAGAGCCCTTTATCAAAATGCACCTATGGTTACAAGATCCGCAGAGTATAGAGCGGCTAAAACATTACCAAAGTCAGATGAAAGGTATGTCTTCATACAAGTTCTATGCAAGCTGTGTAATCACATAATACTCTCATAATTAATAGCAGGAATGCATCATCCTAATCTCTCCTAAGGGAAACATAAAATCATAGCCTCAAAACAAAAAAAGAAGAAGAAAAAGAGACTTAATTCATAAGAACATATTCTCAACAAGAAAAAAGAGAAAAAATAATTCAATTCCTGAAATCATATTTTCAATAAGATAATATCTTCACATTACTGACAAAAAGACAATAATGCCTTCTTTATAAGTGAGTGAGTGAGTGTGAGTATGAGTGTGTGAGTGAATGTGAGAGTGTGTGCGTGTATGATGAGTGAAAATGTTTATAATTATGAATCTAATTCAGGGAATGCCTTTATCAGTTTCATTTGTAGTGTTCTTTTAAAAAGTGGTTTTGACCAAATAAAAGTTTTAAAAATTTGTATTTTACAATAAAAAGTCTTGGAAAAAATTGTAAATATGGGCATTGAAATCCTTAAAACAATATTGAACTTTAGTAATCGATTAATCAGTGGAAGAATACCTGGTAATTTAATTTTAAAATATACACATAGGTGTACATAAACAGTTTTAATTTAAATTTTAAAACTTAAATTTAAAATATCATTTACCAATCATTATCATATTGATCTCGATATCTACATGTAGGATATATTACCAAATATTTAATCTTTAAAAAACATGTTTCCCTGGTTGTGGGTTTATTCATTTGCTGTATATTATCGATATAAACCTATTTAAACCAAATTAATCCTGTGCTTGCATCTATTCGTGAATAACCCCATCACCCCTCATTTACAACATTAAGACGGTCCAACTGCTTGATGTGGACCAGTCTTGTATTGTTGTAAGGGTGAGGGTGTTGAAAACGTTTCCCTGCGACCTGACCATCGAGGACTGGTAACACGTGTACACTGTGATTGGGAGATGCATGCTGCATGTGAAGGCAAAACCAAACGATAAACGGTTATAATGTTTTACTGTTCAGCAATCCTACCTGCTGTTCTTCATACATGTATGTAACTTGTTTTTAAGTTGCAGTCTCTAACTGTATCATTGTCATTCTTTCATCTGTGAAATAATAATCCCATTGGTTAATTTATTAACAAAACCTATATTCTTCATTCATTGTTAAGCTGGCATTTTGCATGTTTTAAAATGGACTATTTTTTTCTTAATTACATTCTAAGAGTTATACATGTTGTTTGGTATTTCCGGCATCCATTGGCTTGTCTTCAACAACCATTGGCATGCCTTCTGCAGAATTTGTAGACATCAAATTCTTACACCAAAACAATCATTTTAAAGTTGTCTATTTCACATTCAGCATTGTTAGTATATATTTTCCCGTACAGCTTTCACGTGTTTTGAAACTCAGAAAGTCTATATCACTTGTAGTTTTATGCTGGGAATATTAATTTCTACGAGGCAAAAGTATTTCTCATTGTCATAAAGTTTGAATTGGAAATTGAGTGTTTTACATCCAAATGTTTGACATCCAATAGCCGATCATTGTGCTCTAGTGGTGTTTTTTTAAACAAAGCAAATTTTTTAAACATTTACAATATAACATCCAGTTTATGTTTGTACTTGTGACCATACATTCTTCAGTTTAAATTGGCTTGTTTCTCTACTTAAACTTAAGGTCACATAAACATTTATCGGTTTTGATTATGAAGCTGTGATGGTGTCCTACTTCAAAATCCTAATCATTTTTCTATGGAACTAACTGTTTATTTGGTATTTCTTGAAAGAAATATATCTGGCTACAGTCAAACTGTAGACCCTTGAACCGTCAACTTAGCCTGTTTCAATTGCTAATGACGTTACTTTTTAATTTATGAGCTTTCTGAGTGTTATTTTTATTTGATCCCGGAAAAAGAATGTAATTAACCAATCATAATATAGAACACACTCGCCATCAGTTTACAATTGTAGGACAAAATGTAGCTTTAAATATTTGTAGTCATTCTATTATCAGGAAATTAGAGATCATTCATGTCATTTATTAATGACATTAATTTTGGTCAAAAAAAGGATAAAGGTAAATCTTATTTTCTTTAGTATATGTTTCATGGGGTTTTTTTGCATTCAGGATTAATATATCCTGATGACAATGGGGATACTATTCATTATTAATATCAGGCATTTGCTACAGACATTAACATATTTTTTTCTTTTAAAGTTCTTTCTTATAAAGCAGAATGTTCAGTTTTAAGCGGGCAGCATAGCCCAGTGGTACAGTGCCCGCCTGATGCGCGGTCAGTCTAGGATCGATCCCCATCAGCTAACCACTGGGTTTTTTTCTCGACATAACCGTATGTCCGACGCCAATATAACCGTAATTATAATGTGTTGAGTGCGTCGTTAAACAAACAATGTTCAGTTTTATTTTTTATATAGAGGTGCATGAATTAACGTTTTCCGGCATATGCCAGATTTTCCGGTTTTTCTGGGTCTCTAAGGGTCATGGCTTTGCCCTGAAACCACAAGAACCCCTAGCACCCAGAATTTTTTTCAGGTTTCTCAAAATTTTCAACTTTCACCCATGGAGGTGTCAATATAAATACTACTAAATCTCTTCAACTCTGGATAATATGAGTATTCATCAAATGATAGCAGGAGTCAAAATTGGCTGAAATTGCTAACAGATATTCAGTCTGGCAAGTTATAAAGTTTTGACGGCCTGAATCAAAATCTTCCAGACCAAACAGGAATATAAAGTAAAATAATTATTGGTCCGATGGGACGACAGACTAAAAGAAATGTCCGAGCCAGTGGTGATGTTAACCTGCAAAAAGGTGTCGGTACAGTAGTATTTCGACCCCTGGATAGTACATATTCACAGCCTCATGTACTTCAGTACAAGCCAGATCAAAGACCTTTAGATCTTAGTTACTGTTTGGTTAAATTTCTCAACTTGGCTTTTAAGTCTTGAATGTAGTCCCAAATGCCAAATACTTTTCAGTATGTTCCCATTGATAAGACATGTATACATAATATATACTAGTAATCTCATGTTAAAATTTAAAAAATAATTTGTATGCCTCTGTTGACCTTATTTTCTTGGATTGCCCATTTACGAACACTGGTATCTGATGATTTTGTTTTCCAGTTTTACCATCCTACATTGATTCATGTAACTTTCCTATTAGTCATGCTAGGTCTCTTTCTCTCTCTCTTCGTTTTTTGTCAATTTGTAGTCCGGCTTTGTTATTTCACTGGCTGTCTTATGGCTGGTTAAAGAATATCACACCTGATTTGGATGGTGTTGTACTTTTTTGGGAAGAAATTAAAAGAGAACAACAATTCTTGAGTATCTCCTAATTGTTGCTATTATATGCTTGATGTAAGCAGCTGCTAACGAGATCCTCTGCAACCCTTGCTTGCAATAGCTTTGTCTCCAGAGTTACAGTTTGTTATTGTGTCTGCTATACCGGTCATTATTAATATTATCACTTAATATTAACAGAAAAAACTATTATATAAATAATCAACATCTACAGTTAACTGTTAATGCCCTATTTATAGTAACATATTTTCTTTCATTTGATATCTGTTTATATAAATACATTAATATGATCTTGTCCATTTTGATTGGGCCAGTGGCTGATTATTGTGAAGGAAATAAGTGGTAAAATAAAATGTCTTACACAAATTACCAGTATGACATTTCTTGAAGTTATAATCGTATGTATTAACACCTTTTGGCACAAGTTAAGCGTGATTTAAAATTTAAAAAATAAAAATCCACAGATGTTTGGTGAGGTTTTGGTTTTGGGTTTTTTTAAAAATTGAAATACTAAGACATAATGACATTGAAGGTCTAGATTGTCAGACATACTGAAATTGAAGGTCTAGGTTGTCAGACATAATGACATTGAAGGTCTAGATTGTCAGACATAATGACATTGAAGGTCTAGGTTGTCAGACATAATGACATTGAAGGTCTAGATTGTCAGACATACTGACATTGAAGGTCTAGATTGTCAGACATTCTGACATTGAAGGTCTAGGTTGTCAGACATTCTGACATTGTAGGTCTAGGTTGTCAGACATAATGACATTGAAGGTCTAGATTGTCAGACATACTGACATTGAAGGTCTAGATTGTCAGACATAATGATATTGACGGTCTAGATTGTCAGACATTCTGACATTGAAGGTCTAGGTTGTCAGACATTCTGACATTGAAGGTCTAGGTTGTCAGACATAATGACATTGAAGGTCTAGATTGTCAGACATACTGACATTGAAGGTCTAGATTGTCAGACATTCTGACATTGAAGGTCTAGGTTGTCAGACATTCTGACATTGAAGGTCTAGGTTGTCAGACATAATGACATTGAAGGTCTAGATTGTCAGACATACTGACATTGAAGGTCTAGATTGTCAGACATAATTATATTGACGGTCTAGATTGTCAGACATACTGACATTGAAGGTCTAGATTGTCAGACATACTGAAATTGAAGGTCTAGATTGTCAGACATTCTGACATTGAAGGTCTAGGTTGTCAGACATTCTGACATTGAAGGTCTAGGTTGTCAGACATACTGACATTGAAGGTCTAGGTATTAAGATATTGAAATTAAAGGTCTAGTTTTTGAATTCCTGAAATTGAAGGTTTTTTTAATATATATATACATACTGAAATTGAAGATCTAGTTTTTAAGACCTACTGAAATTAAAGATCTGTGTTTTATGACATACTGAAATTGAAGATCTAGGTTTTAAGACATTGAAATTAAAAGTCTACTTCTTAAGACCTATTGAAATTGAAGATCTAGATTTTAAGCCATACTGAAATTGAAGGTCTAGGTTTAATATATACTGATATTGATATTAAAAGTCTAGGTTTTAAGACATACTGAAATTGAAGGTCTAGGGTTTACAACATACTGGAATTGAAGGTCTAGGCTTTAAGACATACTGAAATTAAAGGTCTAGGTTTTAAAACATACTGAAATTGAAGGTCTAGGTTTTAAGACATACTGAAATTGAAGGTCTAGGGTTTAAACATACTGGAATTGAAGGTCTATGGTTTAAGACATACTGAAATTAAAGGCCTAGGTTTTAAGACATACTGGAATTGAAGGTCTATGGTTTAAGACATACTGGAATTGAAGGTATAGGGTTTAAAACATACTGAAATTGAAAGTCTGGGGTTTAAAACATACTGGAATTGAAGGTCTATGGTTTAAGACATACTAGAATTGAAGGTCATGGGTTTAAGACATACTGGAATTGAAGGTCTATGGTTTAAGACATACTGGGATTGAAGGTCTAGTGTTAAGACATAACAAAATTGAAGGTCTAGGGTTTAAGACATACTGAAATTGAAGGTATATGGTTTAAAACATACTGAAATTGAAAGTGGGGTTTAAAACATACTGAAATTGAAGATCTATGGTTTAAGACATACTGGAATTGAAGGTCTATGGTTTAAGACATACTGAAATTGAAGGTTTAGTGTTTAAAACATACTGGAATTGAATGTCTATTGTTTAAGACATAATGAAATTGAAGGTCTATGGTTCTAAACATACTGGAATTGAAGGTCTGTGGTTTAAGACATAATGAAATTGAAGGTCTAGGTTTTAAAACATGCCAAAATTGAAGGTCTGGCATGTTGACCAAGTTGAGTATGAAATTATAATTATAGAATGCATAAGGAAAGTAGTATTTGACTGGGCTCAAAAATGTTTGTTTATTTATTTGTTTTATTTGTATTATTTATTTATTTTTGTATCTGGAAAACTGGCATATGATATTTTATTCTGCTCTTCTTAAAGAACTGTTAGGCTGATATTTGCATACAGTATTTTTGTGATAGCATTTAAGTAAGTTAGTGTTGTAATAGGCTAACAGATTACATGTAATGTAAAGAAAATTATTTGTGTAGTATCACATTTATTTATAACCACATTGTATAATGTAACATAATAACCCAAATATTTGGTTCCATGAATGCCGCTAATATTTCAAGATTGACCTACCGGTATTCCCAAAATCTCATAATATAATTTTTGCAATTCATAAATTTTGCCTGGAAAGTGTTAAAATAATTGTGTTACATATACATCTATATTCATGAACTATGAAAATTATTGATTTTTGTTGATTTTTCTTTAGTTATTGGATTATTATTTTAATTTTCATTGATGTTAACATCTTAATTTTAGAGATCTACCCACCTTGCTCATATTGTTAAGAAATGGTTTATTTGTTTTTGTCATTTATGCTATTATTTAACTGACCATACTATTTTGAAGGTAGCAATTATATTGTATACTTTGTATATTTTAATACGGTGTTAGCGTTCATCAAACATTTGGATATCCTGAAGTATACTAATGTGTTATCTTCTTTTTAAAGCTAATTTACTAAATTTCAAACCATCTCAAATCCAAATAAATATTTCAGATTTTGAAGAAAACAAATCAAATGCAAGACAATTTTTAATAAATTCATATTGTATTGTCATGCAACGAGACAAAAACATTTACAAAAATAAATTTATAACGTATTGTCATGCGATGTTCAGTAAAAATTTTCCAACTGTCTTACGCTTACCTTTTGCACATTTCAGCTCACCGGCGCCGCAAAAACAGCATGGAGGACCGTTACTTTGACTCTCCGGGAGGTCACGCGAAACGTCCACGTGTGTTTTTCACAGAGGAGCAAAAGGATGCTCTGCGTGTGGCATACTCAGAGGACCCATACCCAAGCCAGAGCACCATTGAGGCACTGGCCGGCGACCTGAACGTTGGGGTCAAGACGGTCATCAACTGGTTCCACAACCACCGGATGCGGGCCAAGCAGCAACACCACACGGGCGTCAACCCCGACCAGAGCCTCAATGACGAGCTGTCCAGTGTCAAGTCGGAGCCCATGGACGACAGTTCAAACCAGAGCGATGGCTCAAGTGGGTCCGGGGAGCCCGTGGCACACTTCCGCGGCTTCCAGAACAACGAAACGAGACAGTGGATGTTCCCGCAGTTTGAGCCTGTGCAGCGGTCGAAGCACGACGGGTCGGAAGGGGAGAACTCCCAGCACTCGGACAGTGAGGAGAATCCTGGCGGCAAGAAGGAGCAGGAACTCCTCTGTGACGCCGGGATCTCCGACAATGAGGACGAAGTCGATTCGGCCTCTGTGCCAAAGTTGTCGGAATCCGAAAAGACTGATAGCAGCAATTCGGAAAATAATGTGCCTTGTTCCATGCCAGCGCCTCCGCCCTCCGGAGTGAACAAACGGAAACGCTCCAATCCGCAGAGGGTCTATGAGGGGGCACAGCTCGACAAGACTAAAGCTTTGCAAAAGCTCGAGCAAAACGATGTGCCTGATAATAACGATGACAGTTTGTTAAAGGACTCCAAAGTGCCGGAGGTGAATGGCGGGGTTTCGTCCGATCTCGGTTCTAGAGCGTCCCCCGCCGCCGGCGACGATCGGTTTAATAAGATTGTAAAGTTGGAGAAGGCCATTGAGTTGGCGGAGGAGGAGTGGGAGGAGTTTGATCGGGATGCAAGCATCGAAAAGTTAGAGAAGAACATCGAAACCAATACAGACGAGGATTGGGAGTTTTAGATTTTGTTTCAAATGCATCACCACATGTAGCTTTAAATTCAGAATTGTGTGTGGTTATTAAATATACAACATTGAAAGTTTTTTTTTGCTTTCCTAATACAAATAATATGTACATGTTCTAGCATATATGATGCCAAAATAGTGTTTAGTGCTACATATAGTATCTTAATTTCAATTCTATTCTGATCTTTGATATTATTTTAACTAGTTATTTTTGTATTTTTAAAAGGATAAAGGGTTAAAGTTGTTCATACTTCCTGGATGCTCGATTTCTTCTTTTATATACAGTTAGTTTTCTTTAAAAAAAATGTTTAATATCAATAAAATAGTTTTTTGATACATCCTAGGTTTAAAATTAAAAGTAAAAGGAATTCTGTTCTGTTTTAATTTGTATTGTACAATGTACCAGTATCGTATTGGCCAACCTAATGGAAATGTAACAATAAAGACTTAACTGTCACGATTTATCCATGATTGTGTAGGAATAAAAAAATGGATACCAGAGATGAAAACAAAAGTATTTTTTAGTGATTTTAGTGTCACCCTAAAAATGCTCCTATCCATAGCACAAACTATGATACCCAAAAAAAAACCAAGACAAATATCCTTACTTTAAAAAAAACACCTGTCATGTTTTTAAAATTGTTTGTCTAATATAATTTCCACATCTGGGATTCAAACCAAATTTGATTTAAATTTTTTTATTAAAAGTAGGCTATTATGTTTTTACTGGTACATGTACATGTATATCATTTAAATAAATTAGCTATTTTAATGTTCAGGGGGTAGGGTGATGAGGATAGCCTGGATTTGGTGTTTTATGCATTTTTAGTGCGTTTCAATAACATTAAACAATTTTAAAATGTGTCATGAGTTGTAAATTCAGTGTTGTGCTATTTTATTGATTTCACACAATTCTGAATCTCACCTTATCTCAACTTACATGATAGGTCTGTTAAAACACTCAGTGATGAGGGTAAATATTTCTATTTTTATATGTATTTCAAATCTTAAAAATCAATATTTTTATCTGTTTTTCTATCTGAATGTTTCATGTTTTAGCATTCAAATGCTACAGGAGTGTTTACATATTGTATGTGAACTTTAAAATGTCAAAGAGTTGTAGCTTTGTGAAGGTCTGTAAACGGTAATGGTGTAAAAGGAAAGTGAAAGACCATTTGTTCAACGATTGAAATAGATTTTATTGCTATTAAAAGAACAAATGGATTAGGCACAAGTTACACAACTTAATAGGCCTTCTCCAACATTTTTATATACACCATGAATTAAAAACAGCAACCATTTATTAAATTGTAAATGTTAAATTGTCAAAAATGTGTCTCTTAATACAGGATTAGTTTTTGTTATGTTTGATGAACTTGGAGAAACAGAACTTGGCTTCTAGGGATCAGTGGCTGCTTAAAAGAGTTAGACCATTAAGAATTCTTTAGATTTGTTTTTTAAAAAATCACAAATTATAGACGAACATTACCAGTAAACCATTTGTTTGTTTTATCCATCCAAAGCCAAATCTTTGACATGTTATTGTTCACATATGTGTACTTACTGCATGCGTTATTGTGGCACACAGTGCATTTAGTTTGTGACCTGTGCAACTTGTGCACACAATTTGCATGTGCATCTCTTGCACGCACAAGCATGTGCATTAATGGCTATATTGTTACTTCTTGGTGTTGTCTTGAGGAATTTGCTCAGTAACTTCACTTCACCATCTATGCACAGTTTCTACTTCCGTACGTACATGTGTGTATAACTATATATATATAT
>JAECMU010084758.1:16348-30171 GCA_016106625.1 Dracogyra subfuscus
TATATGTTTTTTTCTGTTCTCATTGATGCACATTTGGGCGTGGGGACCATTATTCAAGGGTCATCACATCTTCCACATATTAATTTTTGTATGCACCAAAGATCTAGTCGTATATTCTAGAGACTAACCTTTACTGCCACTTCTACAGTAGTTGTTTTGTTGCTTTGTTTTCTGTTAGCCAGACGGTTATTGTTATTTTTGCATAACATTTCATTGTTGTTAGACTTAAGACATAAAAACGGTACTGAGAGTCATTGCAGCTAAATGAAATATAAACAAATAAATTAAGACTCTTCAAAGAATCTTGTTTATTTGAGGGTTTTTAAATATATTTTTTGCTACTTTCGTAATAATATGTATTTGCCAAATTTGAAATAAATTCACATTTGGTGATTTGGGAAAAACACCCAACACAGCTTACATCCTGGGTTGTTTGTGGAAAGTTAATTAAGAGCTAGTATCGCTTTTTAACTTTACCATAATTTCAGTGCTCAAATGTTTTTCATTTATTAAGTGTCAAATCGTAGCAGTTCGGTTAAGTCTGACACTGTAGACCACTATTAACTTTGTTTAGTCAAACAACTTACACTGTTTAGTACATGTAAAGTAGCAAAATGCTTTAACTTACAAAACTGCCATGGTCAATAGTTTATAATGTGTTTTTTTGGCCCTATGCTTTTCTACAAAGCTCGCACAGATTTTAATTGTGTCATGTTGCATTTGAAATTGAATCGGTTTTGAGAGCAATTTGTTTTCATTGTTATGTGCAATATATTTACAAATACGTAGATTCAGATAGTCTTGATCTCGACTTTGGATTTCAAAGCTTTTTTCATTGGTTTGTTCTTTTCAGTAAATTTCTGTTCCTTTTCAAAATATATTACATGCATTCATACACATTAAAATTAATTTTTAATGGTATTTCTTTCATGCTAACAGCTTGCAATATGACTGGGTTTGTTTGTTTGTTTGATTTTTTCCCCATAACCTAAACTTGTTAAAATTTAATTGTATAATTATGTGTAAGCCGTGCAATAACTCAGAAGCTATACACAGTACCTTTCTAACATGGCGCCGCAGAATGGTATATGTTAGAGAGAAAGTTTGTAGTAGTTATCGAAGGCTTGTTTACTTACTTAGCTTGCTTTTTATTGTAGTACAGGATAAATTTGGGAAATGTGCAAAGTGAAAAGAGGTTTGGATTACATCTTACACAGTCAATGTTAAATTAAATATTTTACCCATCAATTTACGGATGTACAGTGTACTAAAAGCAGCAGGTGCCAAGACTTATTGATATGAAGTGTTTGCCAATTTTCCAGTATCATAGGTACATTTTCTTTGATATGAATAAAATCAGAATCCAAGATGTCTCAAATTGTCCTAGACAGAGGAGACGGCCGAGGCTGGCTCTTGTGCCCAGAACAGGCGTGCGCTACAACAGTTTGCTCTGAATGTTCACATAAAGCCCTATGACCTGACCTGACCTGACCTCAGTCTCAGATCTCGTGGCTGATTTCATATACATGTGCCATACATTATGGTGCATTGACTTTGAAAAATAATAATTCGGTCATCTGTGGATGAGTTTGTATAGACCAGACTTCACTGGGGGGGAATAAAAATGATGGGCGTGATTAATTTGCCCCCTAGCTTAGATCATGGATAGCCATTTAAGATATTACTACATTGATACAACTTAAATTCATGTGTTAATGAAAACTAAAAATTACTTTGTCCAAGTGGTGATAGATACCCTTAAACATCGAGGTCTGCAAAGAAACGATCATATAAACTAACATTAAAAATAATGATGGTAACAGCCACTTTTCATAGTTAAGTCCGGATCACATGTCCTTATTAAAAATCAGTTTCAGAAGTGAGCATTTTCTTTCATTATGTACACTGTCCCAGATGTGATCATGCATCCCAAAGACCATTAATGCAATTTTACCCCGAGAAAATGATCCCTGTTCCTATGGTTCCTTGATCCAGTTATCACTCCATATATTTTAACTTCAAAAATACATTGTACTTACAGTGACAAATTACCGAGAGAAAGTTAATTATGACTCTGTGTCCTTTTGCCTAGCTAGTATTGTTTAATTCTAATATATTAGGTTTATATCCAAACTAAGTTGTTTCAACTTACTGAATCTTGCCGTTTGCCATATCCATTGATTGTGTAAGATGTTTACTGTGTTCAAGTATGTGAAAGTGCAATAGGCTGAATGAAAAAGGTAATATTCAGCAAATCTCAGACGTTTTCTCTGGCTATGATATAAATTATCTTTGTCAATAAGTCACTCTTGGTGTGATGTTTTCCAAGCCAGGCATGTGTGCAGGAACTTATGCGGGAGGGTGGATGTCTAGATGTGGTGCCACAGAAATACATTTTCAACAAAATATTTGAGCAGGTGGGATTTCGAACCCCCAAAACTGACTATCCCGATCACACACACACACACGCACACACGCACACACGCACACACGCACACAGGCACACAGGCAAACTATTTTTAGTCGTAAGTTGTTTGGTGAATAATAACACCATTTTTAAAATTACATAACCCAAACTGTCTAAACCACTGTCATCAAAACCAGTTTAACTCTCATAACAAAACCAGTCTGAGCTTAATAACAAAACCAGTTTAACTTACATACTGGTAACAGTGTAAGCCAGTCTAGAGAGGCAGGGATGGGAGAGTGGGGGACATTTTGGTTTGAATATATTACTGAAATATTTGATGTTTGTACAGTGATCTCTGAAACGTGAATAGAAAATCACGACTTCGTACTAAACAAAATGTTCCCTGTGACATATTGCCAAAGCTATAACCAAAACTATGCTAGACTATGTTGGTTTGTGAACATTATCTAAAAGAAGAAAAGTTTAAACTGTATTAAATTACAAATCAGGAAATATGTGTGTCTTTAATCGACGCATCCTTGTCTGCCTTTTTTACTATAAAGATTGCCAGTTGAAAAATGAAGTTTGAGGTTTACTGATGTTCCTTCAACTACTTGCAATGAATAATTTTTATATTCCTAGGTACAATAAAAAATATTTACACATTAAGCTGTAGATCTACAGTTTTTATACAGTTGTGGCATTGTCATTTAGCCATTTTTTTTAAACAATATGTTATACCATGTAACTGTTAGTGACTGTATGATTTTGGCATTTTATTGTATTATTATTCCTACACTTATAACCATCAATTAGCTTTACGTGAAACCGTTTTAGTTGTTAGAGGCATGTTGTTATGTATTGTTGTCTTATTCCTGTCCATAGTTGTCACTAATTTGCAATAGATTTATTCCTCTGTTTCGTTGTTGAATCTCTTATATGCTTAGATCCACTTACAGTGATTAATATTTAATACTGAGTCAGCAAAGTAATAGAAAATAATATCTTGAAGACAAACTTGCCATGTTCTTGGTGAATTTTTAATGTCGCCAGACAAAAGATTAGAAGTAGTCTTTGAAATGCAGTTGTCACCTTCATAGAGAACTATAAATTCTTCTGCCCTATATTGTAAATTACATGTACATCATATACTTTTCTCAGTGTATTTAAGTTTTATTGCTATCTTATTGATTGCTAATTTATAACCATACATTTAAAATGATAAAATCAGGGGTGCCATATTCGACAATTGCAAATTTTGTAAGCAGTTGGTGAATTTTATTTTAATTTGGCGAAAACATTAATGTAATGAATGAATTTTTTTAGAAAATAACGGTTGATTTCTGCAATTTTTCAAGTTTTAATAGACAATTTGGCAAAATATTTTTCTCATCCAGAGCTAGACCTGTTAAAAAAGAAAGAGAAAGTTAGAATGTGTGTGTAAGTATCTAAATATAATACATTTTTAAACACATTGTTTAGACCCATTACCATTGCATCTACCACTGTATTCTTTTCTCTCTTAAAAGTGTCTTAAAGATTGTATTTTTATTTAGGCATTTTGAATATATCATCTACTCCACATTTAGTGGGTGATTATGACAAAAATTATATACTAAATGCATCCCACCTAACTTAAGTAAATGTTGTGATCATTGATTAACGGGGAAAACATTTCGTACGACAGTAGTTATATAAAGGAGATTTAAGCATAAAAGAGATTTGCTTTGTTTAGAACCATACATGTATGTGTTATATTTTACTCGTTTTTTTATATGCATGTTTCGGTTTGGAGTGCATACTCTTCAGACTCATTATAGCATAAATCTTAACATTGCCAAAATATTTTGTACCCGAATGTCGTTGTTGTATGCACACACTTCGACAGAGAGTTTCATGCATTACATGTGTAAATTTATCATTTGTCGAGTTGTTTATATATTCCCGTTTGAATGCCAAAAGTTGACACCACGTCATCTATTGTATAGGAGAGAAAAAACCATTAGATCATAACATTGTATGCTTGATTGATGTATAACGGAACAATCATTTCTTGTTGTTTTCTTATTTTGTAATATTTGCATTTCTTTACATTTATCATGGAAACTTTGAGTGTTGCGTAAACACATCATCGTTTTCTTCATTTGTTGTATTGCCTGCATCTTTTTTTCCTACTTGTTTGTGGGAATCCTTTAATCTTACAAATGTGCTCAATTATTAAAATAATAACTTACAGGTATTCGTTAAAGAATTAAGTCACAGAAACAAGTGCCCCGTTGTTGTTGTTTTTATGTTTGTGTACATTTTTACAAACCAGAGCTCCAACACTTCACATATTTTTTATCCATTTGTCAGAAAAAGAAAGAAAAATCATCACTGGACCCCTGTATGCCCATCAATTTAATTTGAGAGGTGTGAAGTAAATGCCAGTTGTTACGCATCTCGATTGAAAGAAAAAGAAGCCCTGTTTCCTCTTTGCCATTGAGGAGTGCAATTGAATTTTTCATTCCTGAACATTTTGAGGAATGTTATTTTTCACACATCTGGGATTTCCAGAAATTATTGTCGGGGTTTGGATTCTACATCTATGGCCTTTTTACTCATGACTTGTCCATGGTCCTGCCCATTTTTTTCATAGTCCTGCCCATTTTGAGCATGGTCCTGCTCATTTTGTGCATGGTCCTGCCCATTTTGGGCATGTTCCTGCCCATTTTGGGCATGGTCCTGCCCATTTTGTGTATGGTCCTGCCCATTTTGTACATGGTCCTGCCCATTATATTGATGTGTGTTAGTCCAAAGCAGTTCTAAAATTTGAAAGCACAAAGCTTTCTTCAGAATGCCTGCTTATTTACGTAGGTTCGGAAGAAACTTTGTGCTGTCCCAATACATTTCACTCCCTGGACCATAAATGCGAACAGTTTGCTAGCTATCGCAATCAAAGAACTTGAATCTACCAAGAAGTCTTTGACATGCTTGCAACCTTTGGGTGCTTCAATTGTAAACTGAAATGATGCCAGGGTGAACACTGTGTTGTGGCTGTCGGTCCAAATGAAAGTTCCTTAAGCCATCAACTAGTTTAGCAATTTCAGTGCTAGTGCTAGTACTTTTAAGATTTTTTTAAACGAAAGTTGGTATATATATATATTTATGTTTATGGCATATATATATATATATATATATTAAATTATTTTGCAAACCTGTATTTAAAATGAATTACTCGAGACCTTACACAATTTTAATGTCATTATACTTTATTTGTGCTGATAATAATATAAGACCGAACTTGCAGCATGATTTGCCATGCATGGTTTTACACCATGGTATCCATTGACATTGTTTATCACAGAATCATATCCAAAGATGACTTATAATAATTAGTATGTTTATTTGTATTCTGACATTTTCCCCCTCATGTTGTTAATATTATAATTTGTATAATTACTTAACCTTGCCAGTTAGCATGTGTGGCAAATAACTTACATGAATATTGTAGATGTATTACCAAAGATTACTCAATCATTGCAACCTTTCACCCCTATTAGTATCTTACGACTAGTCCAATTTATTAGAATTGGACAGTATACGGTCAAATTTTAGGGATGATTGAGGTTATTTATCTCGTTGGGCCTGGGGCTTGTAACAGTTTTATTCTGCTCATATTTATGTATGTACGCCAAATATATAATATTACATTGTGTACAAAAATCATTTTGTTTATCCTGAATCATATTTGTTTTCTATTTTATATAATACCAGTAATATTATAATAACATGCTCTTGTTCATTTTTCACTTTTTTTTTTTTTTCTTCTTATTTGTAGATGAATAATAAACAAGATAGCTTAAATAATGTTTTAATAAATGTGCATATACTGATCACTGTGTGATAAGAAATATGGCATATTTTCAATTTAACCTTTTCTTTTCTAAATGTTTTCTAAATATTTTAGAAAAAACTACGCAACAACATACAAATAGACTTTATTATGAAAATACTGTTTGTGCTGTCTTACTAAATTATTTTCTTGTTTCTAAACCGAAAAAAAATTAAATCCAAAAAAACCCAACCAACCAACACGAATATATTTTTCCATTTGTCATTCATATTTTTCTAACAATTCATTTATATTAATTTTAACTTCTGCATAACATTATACTGGTAATTAAAACTTTTTTCAGAGTATAGAGCTATTAAACTAGAATTAAAATTATTTTTAACCACTGCAAAATATACATTTGTATTTATGAGCAATTGCATGGAAAAATGTATATGGTGTTTTACAAAAATCAGTTAAGGCCAAACAAAATAAATTTCTGGACTCTGGTCACCACTCGCGTCGATTTTGACCTTCACGGGTCAGTTTTTTTAATTTTTAATTTCCCTCAATATAATATTGATTATTGCTGGGATTTTCTTGCTATGATGTAAAATGGCATTTTGAGTCAAAATTACATTGTGCATGAAGCAGGATTTCAATTTAAATATGCCTCTTATTTCGGAATCAAATATACCAACTTTTTCTGTGCAATCCATGCTTTTTTTTTCTTCTTTTTTTTCTTCTTTTGTTAAATATGAGTGTATATACAGGTGGAAAAATAAAGTTAATCACTGACATTTATTTACTATAGGAATATTAAAGTCACTAACATGTCATGATGATCTAAAGGTTTTTCCATGTCACAGGTTATAATAGTACACTTACCATTCATACCAAAACAAGAAGAAGATTATTAACATTTACATATATACATGTATGTTGGACTTGGTTAAAATTATTTTATGCTAGCTACCAAAGCTTTTATTTAACTGTGCTCGGGATAAGGGGTAATTATTGAACAGATATATTGGAATATCCTTTAATATCAAGGAAAACCGGTACTCCATAATAACACTACTTACCTAACCACATATTTAATGTTGTGTAACAGGACTGCCCGATTGCAGTGCCAAGCTTTAATATTTGTATAATTACAGTTGTACCATCTATAAATAACTACAAATAAATATGTAGGTGTTGGTTTAGAATTGATCTCTAACGTGTGTGGTTGGCAATTTTTAACACTCGTAAACCTCCCCACCCCACTCACAAACATAATATTAAAAAAATAAACATTTTATGGAGACCAAATACATCATGTAATAATCTAAAAACTTGCCTCTCAAACACCATCCCCAATGTGACAATTTGTAACAATTTATGAAATATTCTTTATTGGTTTTATAAAAATAAAATAAAATGCCTCTGTTGCATTTTTAGTGCTGCTAGCTGGCATAGTAAACTGTTTGGTTTATTTTTAAGAGTATCGTTCTGAGTGTTCTGTTGTTATTTTTATTTTAACATTGAAGTCGGTTACTGTATTAACTAAAAAACAACATTCTATTCACATCTAAAAAAAAAAAAATTCATCCATTTAAATATACCGGTCATTGAATCCGTTTACCATACAATAATTAGGTTAAAATTGGTCGTAGTTTGTTGAAACCGGTTTTGCCACCATTCCAAA
Source organism: Dracogyra subfuscus (assembly GCA_016106625.1). NCBI lineage: Eukaryota > Metazoa > Mollusca > Gastropoda > Neomphalida > Peltospiridae > Dracogyra > Dracogyra subfuscus. The sequence goes on from JAECMU010084758.1 coordinate 24,263, forward strand.
AGTAGGTCAGCATGACCTACTTTGCATGGTCATTCATTTCAGTAATAATTACATATTTTGGGTCATTTTATTTTTGTTAAAAAAAACAACTTCTCTAATTGTGCATTTCAGATAATTTTTTATTTTAATGCCTTTTGTACTTTGTCATCTGTCATAGCAAAAGCAGCAAGCAGATGTGTATTCCTTTGTAGTAGTATTAAAAAATAATAATTAAAGTTATATTGTTATCAACAGTAGTTAAGCCTCCATGTGCCATTGTATCATGTACATGTATTTCTTTTTTCTTTCCTTTTTTTATGCCTGTAAAAGGTTGAACATTGTTATCGGTGCTATGCGAATCGGCAACTCAGTAACTGCCAGAGATATTATGAAAAACTAATATTAATTCAAGCAAAATTTGCTAACTTGTGCAAATGTGACATTGTATGCTATATGTTTCCATTCTTTGAGTTAACAAATTAGTTTTTCCAGCCAGGTTGTCAAAAGGCATTCAATGAGGTTGATATATACATACATATATATATATATATATTCTCTGTTAACTACAAGATAAATTTACCGTTACATGATTTTCTCTATCAGTGCTCTTTTTTATATAACCTGAAAAAAGGAATTTTGACTATTTTATACAATGTTTGTTAATTTGTGCATTTACTGGACAAAAAGACATTATAACATGTTTATTATCTAGTCCTCATCTCTGAAGTGCATTTATATACTGTTTCATAGGTGCTTCAAAATATGTTAAATAAACATATATGCAAGATAACCATTGTTGTTTTCATTTAATGCATCTACCGGTACATGTATGGCAGGGCCATAACTAGCGAGGGGGGGGGGAGGTGGGCAAGGGCAGTTGCTCATCCCCCAACCCCCCCAAACCTCAAAAAGCAAGTCATAAAACAATTTGCTGGTTATTTATATTGACATTTTATGTATGTAACCTCCCATAAATGGCTGCAAAATTATATTTCAGAGTCTCTAGGTTTCAAATTTCATGGGGTCATGACTCCAGACTCCTTAGTATCTTGTGATTTTCATGTTCATTCATTCTAATAATTGTTCTTCCCTTCCACACAAAACAATCCTAGCTACGGCCCTGTTTGGTGTTTTAACCGAGTTAAGTCGGTGCTGTGTCTTATTAACATAATGCGGGTTATTGTTTACTTGGCTTGAAACAGTGTATCTGGTCTATAATGTCATCAAAATAGTCGGTACTATTATTTATGAAAATGGAAGAACATATATACATGTATATACTAAAAACAAAACATTTACAGTCATATGTAGTCTAGTTTTATTCACTTGTTTATTATCAGTAATTTGTTTTTAGTTTTATCATTTAGATTGGGTGGGGTTTTTTTTTCAGTTTTAAAGGTACTAAGTCAGTTGCAATATTGTGGTTCTCACCAAACATTTATATTAATTTTCACTTTGAAATAAAACATTTTACCTTCAGCTATATGCCTATAAAAATTACAACCATTTACTAGTAGAATTTATTTTAATTTTAGTAGGAATCTTGACAGTGTGTCACACGCATTAACTGGTGATGTCACTGTTTTATGCATACATATTCAACAGACTAAGTTTTTTCTATAATGCTTTGCAGACAGCCGCCAACAAAATAAAGATGGTGACCATGCTATATTTAGCCACAAATTATTCAGGAAACTCCTCTTGTCATCCAGTACAAGACTTTAAAAAAAAAACAGTTGTTGAGTCGAAGGGACATATCCTAGTTTTTAACCACTAACACATATTTTTAATGTTTTTGATAACTTAAATCGTACTTTACTTAGACTTTATTGTTTAGATAATCAATTTCCATACATTTAAAGTGTTTTTGGTCATCCTGGTTTTCTTAATTATCACAAAAAGCATTTCTTATATTTTTAAAAACACACGTTCGGAAGTAACAGGTATAGTGTTGAATTTTAGTCTATTTTTAGAGGGTATTTCACCATTTCAAAGTCACAGACTCTTGTTTTACTCAATTGCAACTTTATCCAAAGGGTTACAAGTTTGTAGATTAACTAAATGTAGTGCTAATTTTCACGGGATGAAACTAGGGTCGGTCTCTTTAATTATGGAAAGATTATTCGTGGGATAGATTAATTTGTAATTATTTATTACAAATAAATGTGAAAGTAACGAAATATAGACGTTTCAACTTTGACCTTTAACATACTATATGAAAGCAGAAGTGAACAAACATCTAAATTATGCAAACCAAAATTGTACTGACACTGAAAATATTATTCTCACCTACAATAAAAAATCACAAAGTGAGGTGTTTTTCAGTCTGCAGTAGCTGGAATGGTTTCAGCTTATTGATCAGCCCAGTCTTTAGATTTTTGTGTTAAAGACTGCACACTTTTCAAGATTGTTTTTTGTTCCCTGTCACTTCCATGCCTGCTGAATCAAATGTTCTTGGATGTGTGTATGGTTATTCTGTACATAGTTACAGACCAGTGTCTTTCTTTATTTATGTGCTGTATTTGTGTTGGAGTGATGTAAGAAAATTCAAAGTATGGCCTTTTCTATTTTTGTGCATGTTCTTGAAGTAAGATCTGAAAGGCGTTGTTTTAAATGGAAGTTTAAGATCTGAATGACAAACTTATGGAAGACATTTAAACAGATATGAAGGGCAAAGTTATGTAAGAAGATTACAATGAGGTTTGAATAGCAAAGTTATGTTGGAAGTTTGAACTGATGTCTGAATGGCAAAGTTATGTTGGAAGTTTGAACTGATGTATGAATGGCAAAGTTATGTTGGTAGTTTGAACTGATGTTTGAATGGCAAAGTTATGTTGGAAGTTTGAACTGATGTCTGAATGGCAAAGTTATGGAAGTAGTTTGAAAGTGATGTTTGAATGGTAAAGTTATGGAAGAACTTTAAAACTGATGTCTAAATGGCACAATTATGGAAGAACTTTAAAACTGATATCTGAATAGCAAAGTTATGGAAGAAGTTTAAACTGTCTGAATGGCAAAGTAATGGAAGAAGTTTGAAACTGATGTCTGAATGGTAAAGTTATGGAAGAACTTTAAAACTGATGTCTAAATGGCAAAGTTTTGGAAGACATTTATACTGATATGTGAATTGCAAACTTTTAATATTAGTTTTCAATCAACATAGAACATTCTGCTTTATTCTCTGTACAATTAGTATTACAATTGTTTCTGGTAAAATATTAAAAGTTTGTGGAACATTTTATGATGGATTTCTTATATTTTGTTTGGTTTTCGTATGCAATTAACCAAAGTTTGTCGTTAAAAAGCTATTCGAATATGCGACATAATTTGTATTTATTAATTTAATGCTAAATGGTTCTGTGCAGCCAAATTATATGCAAATAACCAATTTGTGCTATAAACCGATATGCAATAAAGTGGATTCAACTGTACTTTTAAAATGGCAATAAAATATTAATAATAATATGCTCATGAAAATGTTGATAACTGTGAATGGATCTTTAGTAAATATGGATTTGTATTTTATTTTTGTGAAAATGGTTCCAGTGTATAAAAGACATGAAAAAAAACAAAACATTGCAGTATTATAAATATTTTGCATTAAGTATGAACATTTTCAAACTGACAAAACTTAGCATATTCAAAATAGTATTTTATTGTACCACTGACAGTGGTAAATTGACATACTGTTGTGTGACAATATTATAGTAATCACAGAAGATATATTCATCATTTTATAGGTAACAAACATTTTGCATAGACCAGACAGTATAATTTATTAGCAGTGCAGTTCCATAAAGCTTTTAACAAATAATAAAACATAATTTGTCAGCTTGCAGAATTACAAAGTTTAACCATTCAGATAAACATGTAATTACAATAATCTTTTGTCTGTGCAGCTATCAGTATAGGCAGGCAGGAAGAGAATAGAAAGCAATATTTGTTTTTGCGATACATCAGCACATTTTAAACCATGGCTATTTGGTGTCTCAGTTCTTTGTTACCTTTATTTTCCAGTAGATGGGACAGTAAGTACCATGGCCTTTGATATAGTTATATGACCAGCCTCAGTGGCACAGTGGTTAAGCCATCGGTCTCTAGGCTGGTAGGTACTGGGTTCGGATCCCAGTCGAATACATGGGATTTTTAATCCAGATACTGACTCCAAACCCTGAGTGAGTTCTCCACAAGTCTCAATATGTGAAGGTGTAAAACTAACTGCACTGATCAGTGATCCATAACTGGTTCAACAAACACCATAGTTTATGATACCCTGCCTATGGGAAATGCAAATAAAAGATCCCTTGCTGCCTATCGTAAAAGAGTAGCCTACATGGCGACAGCAGAAACAATGTTTGACGTCCAATAGCCAATGATAAGATAAAAACATCAATGCTCTAGTGGTGTCATTAAATAAAACAAACTTTGATATAGCTATGGGTAATTGATTAAGATGGAGTGGGGGATTCAAGTCCACTGAGGGTGATGAATCCAGCAACCCATGGCACATTGGGTGAGCACTCTGCCACTGAATAACATCCCATCCCATAAGCAGGCTGATTAAAGGATGGAAACCAAACTGAAATGTTATATTATTAAGAGCCACATTTAATACCATTTATTGCCTATGCAGCTACCGGGTATGAGTGGAATTTAAATAGTACAGCTAAAAGCAGGAAGAAAATAATCCACATACATTTTTATCCCCAAAACTGTTCCTGGGCCTTTGCTCATAGTCCTGACTCAATCTCCAATGACGTCACACGCATACAATTTGTATGGCGTTACCATGACATTAGTGTCTAAACTCTAAATGTTGTATAAGCACCAGACCTGATCTTGCAAGCTTTCACAGGATTGAACCCTACTTTACAAAACCCTCAGTTTTTAAAATGTTTAGTCCCAATTCCATTTTTTATTTATTTTAAATGTGCACATATAATAATTAAAAGTTAATTTATTGTGTACGCAGCTCGACTGTCTGGACTACAGACTGAATACACTGAAGCAGTTCGGACTGTCCAAGACCAGAAACTTCTCATTACACAACTGGAGGAAGATCTGAGAAGTGTCAATGCTTTGTCGTCCATGTTCAGAGGAGATGCTGAGGTACATGTATTGTAAATCTGTCATGGTTTTATAGATTATCATAGCCTATCTAGTCTGCCCCGTGTCCCATCCTAGCCCAAACTCTCCTCTCTGTACATCACACAACTGTAGGAAAATCTGAAAAGTGTCAATGCTTTCTTGTACCATGTTCAGAGGAGATGCTGAGGTACATGTACTGTATATCTGTTGTGGTTTTATAGATCATTACAGCCTATCCAGTCTACCCCCTGTCCCATCCTAGCCCGAACTCTCCTCTCTGTACATCACACAACTGTAGGAAAATCTGAGAAGTGTCAATGCTTTCTTGTACCATGTTCAGAGGAGATGCTGAGGTACATGTACTGTATATCTGTTGTGGTTTTATAGATCATTACAGCCTATCCAGTCTGCCCCCTGTCCCATCCTAGCCCCAACTTCCCTCTATGTACATCACACAAATGGAGGAAGATCTGAGAAGTGTCAATGCGTTGTCATCCATGTTCCGAGGAGATGCTGAGGTACATGTACTGTATATCTGTTGTGGTTTTATAGATCATTACAGCCTATCCAGTCTTCCCCCTGTCCCATCCTAGCCCCAACTTCCCTCTCTGTACATCACACAGATGGAGGAAGATCTGAGAAGTGTCAATGCGTTGTCATCCATGTTCAGAGGAGATGCTGAGGTACATGTACTGTATATCTGTCACAGTTTTATAGATCATTACAGCCTATCCAGTCTACCCCCTGTCCCATCCTAGCCCCAACTCCCCTCTCTGTACATTGCATAGCTGGAGGAAGATCTGAGAAGTGTCAATGCTTTGTCGTCCATGTTCAGAGGAGAT
>JAECMU010084812.1:3728-26625 GCA_016106625.1 Dracogyra subfuscus
ACCTACATATTTTTTTTTGATCTTGCAATAAAATACGCATAGCCATTGAAAAGATTGTACCCAAAAATGGTTTATACTAAAAGTATAAACTGAAAATTATAGTATAATTTCATTATGACAGCAGGTTACCTTGTTTTTATGAAATATAAAAAGCATTGCTTGCATTATTTAACTGTTTACATGACGTCACCCAATGTTAATATCAACTCAAACAACAGAAGTCGCGTGGCCATGCAAGACCAATGTATTCCACATGGGCTGACGTCATTGAATACGCCCGTCTTGCATGGCTAGGGATGGGAGAAAATTAATATCTGTATACAATGTCTATACATTGCCTTTTTACTTTGTAAAAGCGAGACAAACTCATTTTAAATATAAGCCATGTACTTATCTTCAAATTTACTTTTATTTTAATATACTGGGCCCAATTTCACAGAACATCATAAGCCTAGTTTTGCACGTGAACATAAATCTATGACTACACCACAATTCTTATTACTATTATAGTTCCACAAATATAGTTATTGAACACGTATTTCATTTTATTTTGTCTTGAAAATACTCCAGCTTCTGTAAAGATGTAATTTTCCGCGTGAAAATGATGCCAAACATGTGTAAACGTACAATCAGAGTAACTGCTAGTAGCAGACGTAAACTTAAGTTTAGTGAAATAGGCCTCTGCTCTGTAAGCTATCAAAACATGTTGTGAGATAACACTGTACAAGAGACCTATCAGCAGAGTAAAAGAATACTTCAGACATTTTGCTTAACTGTTAACTCAAGGCAACGTCACTGCACACAATGAAGTGTTGAGTGACGTAATCATTTAAAAAAAAAAATAAAAAAATAATGTTCCATTGGTCAGTTGGTTAATGCAACTCAGCTGCTAGCTCACGTACCCTCCAAATACCGAACTCAATATATAATTTCCTCCCAACCTGGCCTGGGTGCTTATAAAATGTTTTAGAGTCTAGACTGGATACTCTAATAAAGTCTGAGACAGTAACGTCATAGCAATGCCATACAAATTGTATGTGTGTGTGACGTCATTAGAGACTGAGTTTGGACTCTTAAAAAGTTTTATAAGCACAGTCCATGGCAAGTTAAAAACTCATCAAAACCAACCGGACTTGAGAGCCATCACATGAGCAAAATGTCTAAAATAATATTATAGCTCTTGTGTGTGGCAGACTTTTTGTTTGTTTACATACTTATGTATAAAAGCAGCCCTCGAAATTCGCGTCGGCAGTCGGCAATGCCGTCACAAAAGCTATCGCAAATTTGATTTGCAACAGCATTTCATTGCCGTTGTAAATCTGTGAAGTCTGTAGGCATTTCTCTCTGAACTCTGTCCAATTACAGATCCCAGAAAAAAGCCCCATAAATGTATCGTGTGTACCTGTTTCCTCAATTAATATAAATTGGTTTATTTCAATATAGAAGCTTACGAAAGTAAAGTTGAGATGTTATATTTTAGCATATTATTACAGCAGTGCATCATATGTGAAGAATTTTGACAGCATTAATCTTTTCTTTAAAATTGTCGCCGTGGTGCCGTTGCAAAATTGATTTGCAGCAGCACATAACTGCCATAGCAAACTTGTCTGAATTTCAATGGCTGCAAAAGGCACAAACTGAATACTTAACAAATAATAGTAAAACAAACCCTGAATAAAGTGCTTGAGAAAAGTATAGCAGCAGAAACTTTAATTAAAGTATTCAGATTATTAAAAAAATGATGATCTATTAAATAAAAATGAAAGAACTCTCATTGTCATGTACATGGGAAACTTACACAGTTAATTCACTTGTTTGTAAGAGTGCCCAAATTCATTACACCAAGTCTAGTAATTATCAACCAATGTTTAAAACAGTTGAGCCCCTTTAGATACACTGTATATTTAGCAGAATTAGAAAAAAAAAGAAAAAAGAAAAAAAGAAGTTTATTAGCAGATTCAAAGGAAGACAACTTCCAAGATGATTTTGGAAAATAGATTGAAAGATATTTGTATGAAAATGTAAGCTGAGCTGTGCTTCATATTATTATTATAAGATAGCAGTACATGTATAAAGTAAAAGAAATGGTTTTGTAAAGCCAGCATTCAACAGCTAGTGAAATAAACAGTCTAGCTAATACTCAGTGCATTAAATGTATGCATGTATTGCCGAACACCAGATCTGTTAATAGAATCAACAAGAAAAAATAAAAGTAACAGAAACCCACAGAAACATAAGAAGTACATACACCTTCATAGAAACAGAAAATCTTGTTAAGCAATAAAAATATTTTAAATGATCGATATTAACTAATTATAAGCAAATGTTTAGTCATCACAAAACAGTCTAAACCCATCATAAGTTATGTGTACAATTATTTAAAAATCTGCTCATTCCTTTTGAATCTCAAACATTTAGGATCCAAGTTAAGTGTAATTATGTCATATAGCAGTGATGTTGTAGGTTACTATTTATCTTCTTTTAACTGTATTGTGATGCTATTACTTCATAAGACGTTTACTACACTGTGAATTCTAAATTACCATACTGATGCCAGGACTTTCACAGAATAAGACAAATGGCAACCAAACAATTCTACAATAAACTTAAGTGATAATTTGTTGATGTAGCAACAAACATTCCTACAGTAAGCACTGGAATCCACTGGGTTGCAAGAAAACATTGTAGGCTAGATCTGATTTAAAGACAGGTTCAATCAGTTTAAAATCACAGACAAAGTGGTTTAACAAATATCTTGCCAACAATTTAGTTAACATTATGTATATATATTTGTTTAATGCTGTCACAAATTCATCAATAGATGTGTTTAGATGTGTTAGGAATTTATACAAAACTACACCCATGCTCAAGCAAATAATCCCACAAAGAGAGTGAAGATACCACTAAGAAACATGCACTAAACTATAAAATACTGTTGCTATAGGTCCCGGGATGGACATGCTTGAAGCTCTAGTGGCATATAAGCATGTTAAAATGATACTGACTGACTGACTGACTGACTGACTGTTGAAATTCTCACAAATTTTAATACATATAATAACCAGTAAAGACGTTTCAATGCTAAATGTGTACCAGGCTACTTGTTTTTTTCATTAGCCGCATGTGGTCTGTTATATGCAAATTTTCAAGACAGACAGCATACATTTGTAGTTGGAATGGGAAAAAATTATCTGATGATCCCCATTTCTCCCCACCCCTAAAGTGTTACATAATTGCTAATGATCCCTGGGACATAATTATAGGATATTAAAAAAGATTTCATTTCACTAAAGCTTGTTACAACTGAACATTATTTCACTCGGGATATAAACATGATATGAAATGGTAGCAAGTTTAATATCCTATTTATTACCCATAATAGATCTTAATTTATATCACTCATCTCATTTCATCGAGGTTCCTGTAAGGATGTAGTACGCCAATCGATGACATCATCATGTGACGCCAAAAGTGTTACGTTCCACTTGGCATTCCAGTCATACTTGCGGTCTAGTGGGACGTATCACTTTGATATGTACCAAATTATTTTTAACCATATGGGTAATAAAATCAGGAAATATACTGTGAGCTTTTCAACAAAGACAACAAGAAAGGAACTTTGTATATTCTATTTCTACACTTTATTAAATATGGCCACATTCTTCAGTATGTAATTAGGTACAGATTTCAAATTACAACTAGCAATTACCGTCTGAGGTGTTATGTTACAAATGTCATGTGACAATTTTAAAGACTAAGAAAAACAACCGACTAATGTTAACTAATCAGGAGTGATCTTTTCAATGCATGCTACAGGTTATCATCATGCACATTTAATGTTTGTACCATATTTCCTCTAATATACCATCGAGTGCCTTGACTGTACCCTTTTGAAACAAATAAACAGTAGGCCTTTAACAAGTACTGGCACCTGACCTCCTATAATATCAGGTCTTCAATAAACATCAGGTATTGCCAACAACTGTTTACTGATAACTCATGAATTAACTTATCATGAACAGAGGGGCCCTACAAGTAATTTTGTTCATATATTCATTGTTTTATGTTACTGTTGGTACTTTGTATTTAAAATAAATAAAAGTGTTAATTTTAATTTTTTATTTCTAAAGATTTGCTTGAAAACATACACACTGGGCCTCAAGTAAGTGCTGGTTTCCAACACACACAAGGGCCTGTGGTTTAAGAGTCCAGACTCAATCTCAAATGACATCACACGCATACAATTTGTATGATGTTGTCATGACATTAGTGTCTCAGTCTCTATTAGAGTCTCAAGTCTAAACTCTAAACATTTTTATAAGCACCAGGCCAGGTCTGTGACCCATTAAAACAGAATGGGCATGTATTAGAAAACAAGAAAGAAAGAAATGCTTTATTTAACGACGCACTCAACACATTTTATTTACAGTTATATGGCATCAGACATATGGTTAAGGACCATACAGATTTTGAGAGGAAACCCGCTGTCACCACTTCATGGGCTACTCTTTCCGATTAGCTGCAAGGGATCTTTTATTTGCACTTCCCACAGGCAGGATAGCACAAACCATGGCCTTCAAACCTTTGTTGAACCAGTTATGGATCACTGGTCGGTGCAAGTGGTTTACACCTACCCATTGAGCCTTGCGAAGCACTCACTCAGGGTTTGGAGTCGGTAACCGGATTAAAAATCCCATGCCTCGACTGGGATCCAAACCCAGTACCTACCAGCCTGTTGACCTAACCACAACGCCACCGAGGCCAGTTGGGTGTGTATTAGAGGAAATACGGTAATTCTACACCAGTGAACATGTAATAGGCCTACCAAAACATCATCACCTGCCACCTGTTAATGACATTCTTCTGTACTGTGTGTTAACATGGCAACATACTTACCGAGAACCACAACCAGAATGATGATGAGACAAGCAGATATTAAAATAAAGTGTCTAGTTATTAAATTCCAAGGCTATGACGATGATGATTGTTCAATGAATGATTGGACAACACATACAATGTAGCAGTGGAAACAGAAGTGCTGCACACACACAATATAGTACATACCTCAGTTTCCTGTTGCAAGTCACAGAAAAAAGTACTATTAGCAACGTAACAAAACAGTTTATTTCTATAGCCATATCATTACTTCCAATAGCTACCTCTACTTTGAAAACAATACACAGTGAATCCCATCTAGACTGGACTTTGAACAAACCGGAATCATGTAAACAAAAACAAAACAAATGGCCAACTTTCATGGTCATTCATTTTCTAAATCATGACCCTCTAAATATCAGATATGTCTCACTATATAACTAATGTTTAAAAGCCCAGGCTACTCCAACCAAAAAGCAGCAAGTGACCATTGTATGCTTTACCATAAAAGAGGACAACACGTTATGGTCTTTGATCTACCAACTGTGGAGTACTAGAACAGTAAGCACAAAAAAAACATCATCCTTCCTAGTACAGCATGGACCTTTAACATGCAGTTTCCACATTGAGGAGCAGAACAGAATAGATGTTTAACGACACCCCAGCACAAAAAATACATTGGCTATTGGGTGTCAAACACATTGAGAAGCATTATAGAGTTTTCCCTAGCTTGTCTTAGCATGGTGCAGCACCATGCCTCAATAGTCTAGCACCATCTTGCCTAATTCAGCGCCATGCTGCCCCGAGATTAAAGAAGACTTTATCACTAATTAATTCTAAAACTGCCTTTATAAAACACTCAAAAAGGTATTATTAATTAATAAAATATCCCTTTTATATCTTATGCCATTCATTATTAAAGAAAGCACATAAATTACATTAATGTTTATTTTAATAAATTTTTGGGGTATTTTTTAATGTAAAACAAGTGTCCCGAAAATGGTGACAATGCCCCCAAAGTGTTTGGTCTACCATGCCTTACCTAATTTCTAGGGAAATCACTACATTAGTTTGAATTTATTTGTTCAATATGCATCGCCTGATGATGATCTATTAGAACACTTTAATTTTACATTTTGCATCATACATGGATGGGAAATGGTTAACTGTAAAAAAGCGGAAATCTAGAGGGGTCCGGGAAATTCTTGAAATCCTAGGTTAAAATCTGTGCCATCTGATGTAAACTGATGATCAAAAGACAGTATACCAATTATTTTTATTATAAATAAACACAATACACATTCATGGAAGGTTACATAGGTTCAAGTATTGTTTGTTATAATGCAATCAATGACAAATAGTCACACATTGCTGCATTTGGGTGATGCTGCACGTGCAAAATGAGTTTATTCATCAAATTTGCCATTGCTTAGAACATGCCTCAGTCAACAGTAAAACACCAGAGAACATGGCAAGGCTAAGTGCTGAAGAAAGAGAGAGAGTTATTAGCATGGTGCAGTTGGGTGCGAGTTATGCCTATGTGGCAAGAATGCTGAATTGCACAAAACTGACTATTACCAGGTTGATACAGCATTACAGAATGACTGGCAGGACTACAGACAGACCACCAAGTGGAAGACCCTGTGTCACAACAGCCAACGAGGACAGCCATCTTACACTTACGTAACAGATTCCTCACTATGACATCATCTGCAGTAACTGGCCTTGGACATGTCATCAGTCATCACACTGTACATCGTTGACTACGACAGCATGGTATCTGGGCCTGTCGACCATTTAGAGGGATGACATTGAAGAGGCAAGTCCAACTTCAACGTTTACATTGAGCACGTTAGTTTCAACGTTGGCAACATCGGAACTGGCAACGTGTACTCTTTTCTCAGAACAGGTTCCAGTTATTCAGAGCTGATGGCACGACTCGGATATACCGATGTGCAGGAGAGAGAACAGCTCCGTGCTGTGTTCAGGAGACTGAATCGTTTGGGGTGGTATTTGTGGCCAACAGCAGACAGACTTTATTGTCATTGACAGAAATCAGTCCGACATCGGGTCAATGCTTTCATACTTGCACGTGGTGGACATACACGCTATTGAAACATCTTCTTTGGAGTCAAATTGATTCACCTTCATTATATTTTGAAAGTACAATAATTTGGTGATAATAAACACGAGTTTACTCAATAAAACCCATAAAATGATAATATCACAGTTCACAACAGCACTAGGGGTGACATGTGTGATTTTATAAAGAACCACTCATAACGAAGTTGAATAAATTTGATCCCAAAGAACATGTTTCAATAACATTTGCATCAACTTGTGTTTTGTGTTGTTTTTAATACTCTGAAAACATAATTGGTATACTTTCTTTTGATCGTCAGTTTGTTTTGGAGGAAAGGACGATTAAAATGCGAGGAAACACAATGTTCCATGAGAGAAAAACAGCTGATCCAAGGAGAATTTTCACCCCTGATCATAATAAACATTTTATGAAGATATTCACTCTTAATTTTTGACACAGTCTTTCAATTACAAACATAAAAGTGATTCTATGCATATTCCAGCCTGGAGATATGTAAATGGCTTTTAATGCTTTTACATATATTAAATATACAAAAGCCATCACTAAATCCGCTATTATGGCTAAGGGTGATTACTTCCTCCTGTTAACGGCACACATTATACGGGATAAAAACATGATTACCAGTCTGAATAAATACTAAAAGTAACCTGAACAATAAGGGAAGTAACTCTGTATTGGACTCGATAATCAAACATGTACTCCGATTAACTGGTTAGGTGCTAATAATTCAAGTGAGTTATGTTAATAAACTGGTACATCATGATTTTTGATGCAAGATTCACTGAGTGCTGGTGGAAAACATTACTGAACAAACGACGGGTCTGCCAATAGTAGTGAAACAAGGAAATACACAACAGGTCTACACAAAAGTCAGGTTTCACAATTAAAATTTCAGTTAATGTGAATAAATACACACTAAATTCTAAAGAATTCCTCTCTAGGAATCCATATTTTATTTATCCTTTCAGTTTTAAAGTGAGAAAGGAAAGTTGATGTTATGGTGGGTAAAATGAGTTTAAAGTTTGTTTTGTTTAATGACACCACTGGAGCACATTGATTAATTAATCATAGGCTATTGAATGTCAAACACTTAGTAATTCTGACTCGTAGTCATCAGAGGAAACCGGCTACATTTTTCCTAATGCAGCAAGGGATCTTTTATATGCACTTTCCCACAGACAAGAAAGCACATACCACGGCCTTTGACTAGTTGTGGTGCACTGGTTGAACGAGAAAAAACAGTCAGTTGAATGTATCCACTGAGGTGGTTCGATCTTGCGATGGAAAACACCTCAGGCAGGCACCCAACCGACAGAGCTAAATACACACTGAAATGCTTAAGTATTCTGCTTTAGGAATCCATATTTTATCTTCATCTATTATTAAAGTTTTAAAATGACAAGTAAAACTGTCAGTTTGAGACTGGCGAGGACCTGACCTTACCTTGCATATTGAGCAAACAAATTGTGCGCCCGTTGTGTCTTCATTCTGACAGTCTGCGTGGAACGCACGCCAACAGTCGCTACACTCGTACATCTCCCCCGGCTTGTGACAGTGAAAACAATACCAGTCGTGTGTTGCCTCCGCCTCCTGAAAAATAATTAAACCAATTAAAGATTGTATGTTATTTCGTTTACATTCGTCGGGGTATGAACAAAACAAATCATCCGTGAACTGTGTGAATTAGCGAAGTTTGTAGATTTGTTTTGTCATACCCAGATGAATATAAAAGAAGTAACAGAAAATACTTATAATAAAATTTGAATCATATTTGCTAATAATAACACTAAAATCTCATATTTTATTTTGAATTAACACTCAATAAGACAACTTGCCCATATGAAATGATCATACACAACATTCCCCGACGACATAATTTTTATGTTCATGGAGAAAAAAATAAAACTCCTGTTGCCAAGTCTGTACTAATGGGATGACGTTACATTGCAATGAAATAACGGAACTGACAGCTAGTGGATTTGTCACTATTCTATGGGCATACCATAGCCTCTGATCTGTCACTGAGAACTGGTGAGATGGGATTATAACTTAAAGAAAGGTGTTATATTCAAGAACCATGCCAATCACCATGAAAACCAGGATCACCTTGCGCAGAGGTCACAGTTCAATATACCAGCTCCTACTCGTTGCTTATTGAACCGTTCAAGTGGTTCCATTATGCATTTAAAACCCCCACATCAATTTACCTTTCAAGCCTACACTTCCGGGAGACAAATAGACACACAGTTTTTACTTAATGTCTGGTGGTTATGCAGCGATGCTTTTTATTTTAATTATTTTTTTAACTTTTATTATCATTGGCAGTGTCACAGTTGGGTGCCTTATTCTATGTATACTTTGTATACATAATAAATTTAATTTTGTAGACAGTGGGTCCTGAAAGTCATGTGATCAATTCTGAAACAAGTGAGCTCTAATACAGATCACAACACCACCATATGACACAGCATTCAAGGATGCACACACACATATTTTTTTTTTTAATTTTTAAAGTTGAAAGAACAGATTTAATGGTACCTCATTCTCGCCATCATCGGGAATACGAAAGCCTTCTTGTTCTGAGCCAATCTTTGAACCCTTGGTCCCGACGGCCGTGTAGGACCGTAGAAAGCCATCAGCTACTGCATTATTAATGTGTTTCTCTGTATCTGTCTCCGAGATGTCGTGCCACCGCTGCATGTACCGGATCAGACGCTCCATATTCGGTATCTGTTTCTGTTGGCGGATGTATATGACGGCATCGAGCAACTGAATGGCTGTAATAACCGGGGTTAGGCGACGTTTCACTGAACGTACCATCTTGTCAATTAAAGTGGCATTTATCTGTGAAAACAAAAAACAGTAATTACATCACAGAATGACTGGATGTAGCATCTTGTCAATCAAAGTGGCATTTATCTGTGGGGAAAAAAACAACTAAACAAATGGGGAAAAAAATAAAATATAAAAATAAACAAAAACAGTAGATCAATTTATACTTGGCAAACTGGATCAACAAAAACTGTGTAAAATATAAAGCAAAATTAAAATTAAGTAAATTATGAAAAACAAACATTAACAAGCTAATCACTTCAAAGCACGTTATAGGACTTTGTTTTCTTTACCACACTACTATGAATAACCAGAATTGACAGTTCCTAGTTCAAAACAGATGAAATGAAAGACATAAAGATCCAGATGAATTGTGTACAAAAGATATTAAATATAGCTACAATAACACCAGCTCCTTTTATTTCTTATCTTATAAACTTAATTCAAACTAACAATTATAACATCCAGAAGACAGTGTTAAAACATTCCTTTCTTTGACAAAGTCAAGCCACATGCAGTGAAGTAAAACCATCTACCAGGAAATAACGTTCGGAGTTCACACAAAGACCATTTGCAGAAATCAAGGATAGATATACACACAACTCTGTGACAAGTGCATCATCCTATCACTTTGTAATCTAATATACCAGCATTACATCAGCAGAAATAAAGGGCATAATCAAAACTTCATTTGCATTGCTCACAAATAGGAAGTGACCCAGTTTTTCGGTTCAATAGATAAAACAAAATGTGCTAACAGCATGTAAGAGTACATGTTTCTAACGTTCATTTATTTATATTATCCATCTCATGTTTCACTATTCATGTCCCTCTTTAAGCCAATTACAACTTTTAAATATGTACTCAACATTTATAAATTGGTTTTTTTTTTACTGTTTTCAAATTTAGTTTAGTCATATATCTTGAAATCATTAATAAAAATAATAATATTAAAACTTTGATAGGTTCAGCACAACCAGAACATTTAATAAACTTAAAAAGGATCAGATTTTTTAGGACTATGCACCTATTCACCGAGACAGACCCTACCCTAAAAAACAAACCTAAACCCCAGAAAATACACACTGACCAATTCCATCATTTAAACTGTAGGAACAGTTGCAATTAACGTGTTCTACAATAATCTATTACAAATTTTTGTACTTAATCATCAGATCTGTTCAGGACAGGATTTAGCTGAGTCAGCAGAGTGTTCACCTGAGGTGCAGGACCAAACTACCTTGGTGGATCCATTTTTGAAACTGATTATTTATTCTTCTTTCCATCCAGTGCACCACAACTGGTCAAAGCTCCAGGGTATGTGCTTTCCTGTCTGATATAAAATATCCCTTACTGCTAATGGAAAAATGTAGCAGGTTTTCTCCGATGAATTAACAAATGTTTGACATCCAACAGCTGATGAATAGTGCTGTCATTAAAAATTAAGTGGGGTTTTTCACATCTGCTGAGGCCAACTGATAGGTTTTTTATTATAATCTATCATTGGAACATCACTTGCTATATTTATATCTATAAACAAGAGTGCGAAGAATGACCAGTGTTCTAGCTAGCAGTAAATAGGAGGGCAGCGCGCCCTACCCGTATTTTTTGCCGCCCTGCCCCGTTTGTTACCGCCCTGCCTCATAAAAGTTATAAATATCACTAATTATTACATAAAATGTTGTTTAACCATGCCAACACGAGAAAGGAAACTGAAAGCATTACAGAAAGCGGCTGGATCGTGCCAAAAAAATTCCTTTGGATCAAATTGTTTTTTGTTTGGTTTTTTTAACGACAATTTACATCCGATGGTGAATTAATATTTGTAGATATAGTTACAGAAATATATGACTTTCTGAGGGATATACCATACAATAATCATTTTCTTAAATATTTGATGCAAACGGACTTTTATTAAAAATTAAAGGTTAGCACTGTTCGGTATTTGTTTTGTTTTGTTGGGGTTTTTTCTCTCCTTTTTTCAACAACGCCGAACATGGCTGACCTCCCGGTCTACATCAACTAAATTACACTTATTTACGTTTAGACAATGATAGACGCATTCATTATAAGAGAAGTATATATATATATATATATTATTAGAAAAATATCTCTAAACTCTCGGTAGATTTTGTTGTGAATTAATATTGTTATTATTGTTTATTGTATGATTTAGTTGTGAATTATTATTATTGTTATTATTATTTATTTATTTATTTTTTATTTATTTTATTTTTAAATTGTTTTCACAGTACAAAATGATCAAAACAGACAGAAGGAGCAAACTCAATGTTCCAACTGTAAGCAAGTTGCTGCAAATTAAACTTAACTGGAAATTTATTCATGTTGAAACACTGCTAAATAAGACAACAGAGAAGTTCTTAAGTGTGAAAAATAGAAGATTTTGCAATCTTTGAAATAAACTGATCATTTGTGTGTTCTGTATTATTAATTAACATTAAATCTATAATTTTCATATTTTGTTCAGTTTTGGGTTGGATATTTTCGGTTATGATATGTAAAATTACTGCCTTCATAAAAACATTATTCCCGCAGAAAGTGCCCTAATAATAAGTGAGCACCCTGCCCTCCTCAAATCCTAGCTAGAACACTGATGACTGTTATCAACCACATAAGCAGACCTTCATTTTTGACGGGTGTAAGAACTATCACGCCCGTGAACCCCCATCAATTCAATCTGATGGGCACGGGAAAAAACCCGCCCCTAAATTAAACAAATTAAGCTTAGTTGGGGTTTTTTTAACTGCCATTTATTTTAATCCAATCCACAACACCACAAATCTTTCCATTCTGTTCACAATGAACTTCCTAAAATACTTTTTTGTAAATTGAAACAGGATTGGTTATCTTGACACTGAGCCAATCAGCTAGGAGTTCACTTATTATTAAGATCTCGTAGGTTTTGTTTTCTTTAATTTCATACAATGTAGGTAATGATTGCAAAATTCATTTTACACTGTCGTTGTTTGGATCATGTACAGAAAAAAGTGTTTATACATATTGATATCACAGTAAATGTGTGAACCAACAAAAAACTAATTTAGTAAAGCAGGTTTTGTTTTCGTCAATAGCATAGAGATGTACTCTACTTTCTCTTTCACGATACTGCTACGTGATTTAAAGCCAAGGACATTGATCTTCGTAGAGTCAGATTTCTAGTACATGTGATCGGCTGACAAGCACATGAAACAAACATACACCGATTTAATTTAAACTCAATAATTCAAATTTACCGAGTGTAATGCATGTATATTTTAAAATTAAATTTACATTAGGGTGGTTTGGGGGTTAAAAAATATTTTTAATGGGTTGCTATGATTCGAGTTAGTAGTAAAATAAATTACGTGTTAACTATAGTACACTGATAATGAAAATTAATCCATTTTTTTTTAAAATACAGGGCCATAGCTAGGATTATCTTGGGGGTTGGGGTAGAGCTGAGTAGTTAATAGTCTAAAACTAAGAAGAGAATTTTCTTTAAGTTTCTATGACACCCCCCTCCCCCCACTAAGGCCCTAAAATATTTTATTTTTTTAAATTGTAGTAAGATATATTTGGGTAGTGACATTATTATTTTTATTTTATTTTTTAAATAGAGAATGTATATTATGATATGATAAATGTGATAACCCTCTGCCATGTGGTTGTTACACTTTTAATTTCTTTTTAGTTTAAATAATTTACAAATAGGCCTACTGACATTTTTTTGGAGAGTTTTATTAGACATTTTACAGTTAGAATTCTTAATAACAATACCATAGTTGTTACAATGTCAATTTACATTCAGTTCACAGGTTTGTGTCCATGGAAGAATCGTATCATTCTGTGATGAAGACTAAAATTATTGTACTTGTTTTAAATAAAACAGAATAAGCACATCAAATCAGTTTCAATTCTTTACACATAATTAGTAAACAGATTATCATGATTCTGAATTTTAATGCAACATTATATGTATATAAAATATAAGAAAGTGATAATGTATTAATATTATGGCCTTTCCTTTTCTTGTGTAAGACTACACTGGCCCATTCCTTAATTTTTGTGCACAACCATCATATTAGTTAAATTAGGATATTTACTTTGAAAACACAAAACATTAACTCATAAGATATTTAATTTAGTAATCATTACGCCACCAACTTTTTTTTTTTTTAATCCACAAACTTAATCATGTTCATGGGTGCAATTCCTCTTGGGTCTCTTGGCTCTTTTTAATGATTTTGAGGGGTGCACTTTTTTCCTCCTCTGCATTTTGAGGAGTGTGATTCTCCTAACCTCCTCATAAGCTTTCTTCTTATTCTTATGCGATACTGGCAATGTTCTGTGGTTTTGCCGACACGCTACCGGTAACGATCGTTACCATGAAATCTGATGGCCTGGAAGGGCTAGAGATTATCTTTACTGGGTATATTGTACTAAAAACATCCTACAACATGTAGCATGAAAGGCGTACATTATAGAAATAAACAATAACCGAATAAATAGAAACGCCAAAGAATTATGTCTGCAGAGCATTGTTACAAAAACATCTACCAAGCGTAATCTAATGCAATATAATTTATTTTTACCTTTGTAAATTTATGATACGGGGTAAAATATATCAAATAACTTATTTAGCCCCCACGTACATGTAGTGTACATTATTTAGTCCGTGGACGAAATATATTGGGGAAATAAAAACCCAGTGGACGAATCGTTTGGAACTGATTTTTTGTAGTAGACGAATCATCTCGAGTTCGTCAGTGGACGATTTTTCAGTGGACGAATGGTCTAGTGGACGAATCGACTGCATTCCAACTGAAGACTGGAGAAGGGCTCAGCAATCAGTGAGGAAGACTGTATGAGAAAATGGGTAGCCTCTTCCATTCAGTATCTGAGCAGCATGAATTAAGGCGTAGGTTTCAGGTCTGAAGTTGGTGGAGAACTGACCAGTGGCGACAGACTTGTTGTCAGAGCTGTCGTCAGGATGCTGTATGTAGACACCACCTCCCCCATTTCGTACAGCATTTTCTGCCCTCATTAGCAGTTTGAGGAATGTGATTTTTAGCACTCCTGGGTTTTTCAAAAACGAAGGTCTGCACACGATATTCTATGGCCCGACAATGCAAAATAGCCATCTTGTAAACATTTCCTTCTGTTTGTCTATTTCTCATTTGTGCAGTTTGTGTTGGGAATGTTTTTTGTTAATTCAACAAAAGTAGTTGTCAGATTCCTTAAAACAAGTGACAAGTCATTATGATTATGTAAATAAACCGGTTTATGGCATGGCAGAGTTCAGTTTTTCACAATATATAATTTTGTTGAATTTATATATGTAAAAATAACACTGAAATGCGTTAGATGTATATAAAATATCGATATAAATAAACTTTGCACTGTCCGGTCCTGGCAGTCAAGTCGCGTTTCGTCTACAGTCGAGTACAGTGCCCTTTTTAGAAATATTTTTTAACGGCGGTCTCTTATTTTAAGCGTGAACTGGTAACATGATCCGTCTAATCAATGAGTGCATACACATTTCTGACCAATCCTTACCTAACACCAACGATGTAAAATAACAAAATTAGCTGAATCTTGAAACTATGCCGATTTGTTTTCTGCAATCCAGCATGAAAACAAGTAACATGGCTGAATGTGTTCACGTCATACGCAAAATATGCTACGTCATCTAAATCGCCAGGCTACGAATCCAAAGCTTTATCACGAACCGTCCACAACAGATATTTTTGGTAGACTATCGGGCACCTGTTTCAGACGTTTTGCAAAATGCCACGAATTGTAGAATGCATACCCAACTTTTCGGAAGGTCGGAGTAAGGAGGTAATATAAAATAGAAATATTAATTCAGTTAATTTTTAATATCTCTGAAATTTGCACAATTTTTTAATGAAAAGTTCTGTTACCGTTAGTACTAGTAGGCGGTACTGCGTTAGCAGTCGGCTGCATTGCAGTCGGGTCACCCGAAATATGACAAAAACCCGGTTTTTGGCATATTTACAATAAAAAAACCTCACAAAAACATTAATTCTGCCAAAATCGTATCCAATAAGTTTTTTTAATATACTTTGTTGACAGTTTATCAATATATGAGTCTGCAGGTTGGCGTTCGATGTCGTTCTATGCAGATATTTTAATTGTTTATGGGACACTGTTTTAGTCCTACAATGAATTAATTGTTTGATATCAGCTCATTGGAAGGTTGGAGAAAAGAAGTGAATATAAATCAACTGAATGAAATATTTAATATATTTCATAAATTGAAGTTTAATGCATTTAATAAAAAGTTTCAAGTCTTGGTCAAATTAGTTCACCACAGTAAACATCAAGTGTGATCTACGCCTACGGTCCGGGTTTTTAAAAAACATTTTGACATTTATTGGCAATAAACATAATCAGTATGGTGCAAGAGAACTGAGAGACGTTTATCATGATGAACTAGGTCAAATGGGATTGGGAGTTTGTGGATATTATGCATGTACACGTATGGGACACAAATTTACTCATTTTCTATGTGACAAATAATTAGGCTATTGCAACCAAAACTAGGTGACTTACATAGTGGAATGATATTAATATAGTTAAAATAATAAACTGCAATAATTTTTATTTTTTTTAAATTAAAGTTTTATTGAATATTATTTTTTTTACTAATAGATACTATTAGTTGCAGTGGTATAAAAAAAGGAAGCAAAATGCTACCTTAAAATGTACGTACTAAAATTTAAAAAATGATAGTTTTTTTCTCAGCATACACTTAGCCTAATTATAGTACATCCCACGGCAAAATCCTTTTTTTCATGCTATTGAATTACTAGCAAGTTATTTAATTTAAGAGCTAATTGTTTTTTAAATTGCACACAAATTTAGGTGTTTTTTTGTTGTAATTTCCAAAACACTTTCCTTCTTAAGTCAAACAAAACTAAATTATTTACAAAAAACATTTTTGTAGGAAGATGGGACGGACTATAGTATTAAATGCTCAGTAGATATATACCTGAACGCATATTATCATACTATGGAATTTAAGTACTATAACTGTACAAGTTATTTATTTCTGTTTTTTTACTTTCCTTGTTACATAAAAGATTCAAACCAAGCTGAAATAATTTACAATATTTTTTTTGTAGGATGGGATGGACTATATAGCTATAGTCCTTACCACCAGGGAACTTGTTTTCATACTGTATGTACCACAAATTAGTCATTTCTGAACTGATTGTTTTCTAAATTGGACACAAAAATAGTGCACCAGGGTTCTATTTCCAAAACATTTTTACTTTTCTTATTGCATCAAATCAAACAGTAACTAAAAAATTGGACACAAAAAAATATGTTTATGGACTGGCTGGGAAGAGCTATATTATTTTATGAAATTGAATAAAAAATCTGATTTTTAAGTTATGTTTTAATTCTGCTCAGCAAAGCTTTAGTTTATTATATGAAATAAACATATTGGAGGGAAAGTGATGTTTGAAACAGATGTTTGTTTTGTTTAATGACACCACTAGAACACATTGATTTATTAATCATTGGCTATTGGCAGTGGCGAAGCTGGGGGGGGCATATCCCACTACTCGATATCATCGTTTGCCCTTCCCCCCCCCCCCCCCCCCAGTACAAAATCCTGCCCTATGTCACTGGCTATTGGATGTCAAACATTTGGTAATTTCAACATATCGTCTTGGAGCGGAAACCTGCTACATTTTGCCATTATATGATGCCTCTAGAGCACATTGATTTTTTATCTTAGCATCAGCCATTGGATGTCAGACATATGGTTATTCTGACACTGTTTTTTTTTAGAGGAAACCACATAGGCTACCTTTTTACGACAGGCAGCAAGTGATCTTTTATTTGCACTTCCCACAGGCAGGATAGCACAAACCATGGCCTTTGTTGAACCAGTTACGGATCGCTGGTCGGTGCAAGTGATTTACACCTACCCACTGAGTCTTGCGGAGCACTCGCTCAGAGTTTGGGGTCGGTATCTGGATTAAAAATCCGATTTTTACCGATTGTTCCAGCTTGGCTTTTGATGGAAGAGTCTTTATTTTATGTGAAACACCCAAACTGTTTCATTCTGCTGCTGTTTGTGATACAAGTCATAAGTGATCTTTATTATTTTCTTTAAGTGGTTATACAGTGTTTTGCACAGTTTTACACCAGGATAACCTTTATCCCAGAGATAATGGTTTTAAAAATAATCCGGATCATCAAATCCATGGCTAACAGTTGAATAAACATCTTAGAACCTCATCGCAGACTTGTTGTATTGAGCTCAAGATAAAAAATACAACCTGTTACATAAGTATCGCTCCACTGAAGTTTGAGATGTCAGATACATACAGGTACATAAAGAGTAGGCCTGCACTGCATGGTTTAGACAGAGGGGCATCACTTACCCTGTCCATTGTCAAATTAATCAGTTGCTTATTTTTAAACAAAATGGCTGCATGTAGTGTTCGGCTAATAAAATATTCCTTAAATTAAGGTTATTTTAATAATTTTGAAGGAAATGCTCTTTATATCTAAACCAAAATCGGTTCCAGTATGAGACTTCCCACACCACATGATATATTTTACCGTCACTCATAACATGACTGATAGACAGTGTGATTACCACTCCCCCACCCCCACACTCACACACACACACTGACATACCAACACTCCCACCCACAATATAAAATCCTGGCTATACCGGTGGATGTCAAGCATTTGTTAATTCTGACATATAGTCATCACATGAAACCCGCTACATTTTTCCTAATACAACCAGGTATCTTTTATATGCACTTTCCCACAGACAGGAAAGCATGTACGTACCACAGTCTTTGACTAGGTGTGGTGCACTGGTTGGCAGGAGAAAAAAAAGAAATCAGTTGAATGGATCCACAAAGGTGGTTCAATCCTGCAACGCAAGCACCTCAAGTGAGCACTCAAGCTAAATTCCATCCATTACTGCTAATCTCAGGTGAATATATAACATATCAGTGTTTCCCCTGGGGCCCAGAAGGACTCTGCCACTGACCTCAAGAAATTTATTTCTTTATTGGGACTGTAAAAACTGTAACCATTAAAAGGGCACTCACTTCTGTGATTTATGCGCCGATATATTAAACAATTTAAAAATTCAAATGCTAGTAGTCGTAAATATACTAGTAAATGTTCACAAATATGTAGTGTTAGATCTTGGTGGCCAGATGGGAAAACAAATAAATCATGATGATGATGATCGAATGCACACAAATAAATCAACTAACATTGATGATATGTGGGAAAAAAAGAAAAAAGGATTTACAAGTCAATACTTTCAATTTCCTTTCGCATGCAACAGTTCACTAATGAACATATGGTCACCAGTAATCTATGTCCCATCCCTGAAATTAATATACCTACAAATGTAATTTTATTAAAGTCCAAGTTGACAAAATGTTGACTGATACCCAAAAAGGTTTTACTCAGTACAGGCATAACAAAATAAATGGTGACCAGTCTTGTCAGGTCAGGTTTTTTTTAAAGGTTGCACATAACCATATTCTTTTATAAACTTCCAAATGTTTTTTTGATTGGCTTGTTTTTGTATTTGTGTGGTTTTCTTTTTAAATTATATTTAAACATTGCATAATTCAATTTGCAAGACTTGCAAGAAATTATTTTCAAGTGCATTTTATGATGGATTAATATAAATTTAAACATATCCACTGGTCAGTATGGGAAGTGGTTTTTGTTTTTTTAATTCTAGAACCCCTGATATACATACAGAAGTAGGGCTAAGAGTATTCAATCATAGTTATGAATTTAAAAAATTACCAATCCCATGGTTAGTGGATTTTCTGAAAATCCTAGAAGATCTGGATTTTACTTTTAAATAAATAAATTACAATCAGTAATTCAGGAATGTGTATTATTTGTTTTACTTAGTCTAATACTTTTATACTTCTTTTTCAAATTATTGGTTTGACATTATGCAAATATTTGATAATAATAAACATCATTATTAAAATATATCTTTCTATAAGTGTACTTGACACCCACAATACATAGTACATGATGAATCTAGAAGGAACTGAAAATTAAAATAAAATGTTACGGGGGAGCATGTCCCCAAACTCCCCTACAAGTTTTACACCCTTTGGTGGCTCAGTTTACATCAAACTATTTTGCCAACTCTCTGAAAAAAAATCCTGGGGGAAACACTGCATATGTTTGTATATATACATGTATATCTTGCTGTACCCTAAACAACTGAGGTTAGTACTTTCTACAAGTGGAAGAATAAATGGTAGATCAAACCATGCATGTTTATTGAAAGGTTTGGTATGATGATGCATTTAAAAAAAAAAAATTAATCTATTATGTCAGATGTACTTTTTTGTTATAAATGCACTTTGCAAATTAAAAAAAGAAGTTACTTAAATGTTTTTTAATTGTAGTTTTATTTTAAGCTACATGAACAATATGTAGTCCAGGAAATGTATGTCATCTAAAAATAGATCTTTTGGCTGTCTCAGAGGTGCCTTTCAGAAGCCTGTAATTTCTTGTATCTATGACTCAGTGTTATCACTCATTTAATATGTGTACAGTACTGAGAAGTGGACTTTGAGATAGGTGAACCTCTTACACATGCTGTGCTGTAGAATCTGACACCTTGTCAATGTCAGTGTAGGTTATCATGATTCATCAGCTGCTTGTCACTGGCCATTCATGCCTTCAGTCAGTGCATGTGCCCTAGTGCCTTGTAGATAAAGGAAAGGAATACAAACCTGCTCAAGTGGCCACCTTATATAGCAGCAATGTGTGTTTAGTGGCCAAACATTTTTCTTCCAAATCAACTATTAATATAGTATAAAGTGACCTGTATTAAGCAATCACCTGTTTTAAAAGAAGACTTTAGATCTCAATAATTTGGTCACAGTTTATTTTTTTGTCTAGTTCCAAACTATCAAAATTCTAGTTAGTATTGTAATGTTATTAGTCCCCTAACAGCCTAACCATAAGAGATTAGGTTTTATCGTCCTTCTGTCATTGTGTGTGACTGTTCGTCTGTCTGTCCCATATATAGTTTTCCAGATGGTTTTTTCACAGTGCATTAAGATATTGAGTTGATATTTTGTGTATGGCTTTATCATATACTGCTACAGACCAAGTTTGTCTTTGATGGTTAATTTACCAATTTTTGACAGTTATGGCCTTTGAACTTAGGAAATATGAAATTTGCTTTCCAGAAAATTTTGTTTGCAATGCTACAAGATATTGTTAAAGTTTTGTGTATACCTTTATTGTTCTGTTATAGACCAAGTTTGACTTTCAGGTCAATTTACCTTTTTTTTTTTTTTTTTTTTTTTTTTTTTTTATAAAACAGTTATGGCTTTTGAATTTAGAAAATATGAACATTATATTTCTATACTTTTTTCTCTCTTTTTTTTTTTTTAATTTGCAATGCCTAAAGATATTGAGATGAAATTTTTTATGTAACAGTATCATGTATCATTTAGGAGATACGAAAAATGTTTTGTGCCCAGTCAGTAGGACATGTATTGCTTTAGCAGTACACTCACAATGTTTACAGATCAGTCAGCTGGTATAGAGTTGTAAATATTGTTCAAATGTATTTTAATCTTATAAAATCATAACATTTTATCGGTTTTGAGGTGAAATGTTTTAAAATTAGGTCAGCTTGTTTATACTTAATTTGGGTTTGCTTATTTTAGGCATACCTACTTATTTTTAGCACAACATTTATCACATTGATTTTGGTGCAATGTAAAGCTCTGCTTAAAAAGCTAATTTACAAGTTTCCAAACAAGTTCACTAAAATCATGATTCTTTAGAGACAGTCTGGTATGAGTATTCAAAATGATATTCTATTTTAAATGCACTTCCCTTAGGTCCATGAATTTGATTGCACTTTAAAGTCAAGGTTATTTTGAACTGAAGTATTAAAAAAGAAAGAAACTTACAATTGTTTAATTCATTCTTGGACAAATTTCATAATTGGTATGGGTATTAACTAAGTGATAATCTATACTTGCCATACCTGTGCCCATAAATAAGCAGATTATGGTGACATTGTGGTAACAAAACAAACAGGAACTGTATTATTTGAAATGGTTGCTGGGCGGGGTGGGGGTTGGAATTGTCACTTTGAGTACTTATTTATTATGTTCTCTATGAAGTGGGTTTTGGGTTTGTTTTACTGAAGTATGGCTGTAGTTGAGATTATGGCGATGCTCCCTGTTCTTTTTCCTTTTTTACTTGTCTAGCACTTACGTTTATCGGTTATAAATTCACTGTCTGATGCATAAAATGGAAGCCATTGATTGCTTTGCCATTCCAGTTTATTTTTTCCGTATAAAAGTGTGTTAAAACTCAACAAAATAATAAAACAACTGAATTACTGACTGGTGAAATGGAAAATCCAATATTTTTCAAGGATTGTTTGAGGTTTACGTCTGTACCATTTGACCTGGGTCTATAAAACTTTCTAACAGATGGACACCTTTGTTGATATTCAGCATACCTGGTAATTAACATTTGTGCATGACTCGTGTTGAACTGTTCCACTGTCAACAGATGATTAAGGTTAAAGAGAAAATAAGACAAACATTGTTTTTATGTTCCACCATCTGGTTCATATGTGTAGAGGTCACATCACAAATGAACTCAAATTTGCTTAGAAATGACATGGAATATTTATGCCGTAAATAATCTTTAGTAAACAAAATACATTTCTTAGAACAGTTGTTTGTTTTGGCTTTTTGTTTTAAAAAATATACTTGTGGCTTTTATGGAGGCTCACATGAATGTGCTTAAATGTCCATATTGGTGGGTCGGGGTGGTGGGTACAGGGTGTTGCTACCCAAAACATACTAATTATCACTCAACACTCCAACAATTGTTTTATTTTAAGCATTTTCCCTGTGACTAATAATTGCTAAATAACAATTCATTTACTTTGCAGAAATGTAAACTTAGTTCTTGGGTAAAACACACATATTGGGTAGGTTCGAAACAGTGGGTTGCTTTTTTGTACTCTCCTCTCCTCTCCTCTCCTCTCCTCTCCTC
>JAECMU010084823.1:0-11056 GCA_016106625.1 Dracogyra subfuscus
CTAGATACATATCCGATTTCTTAGAATATCATTTTTAATGTTAGACACATGCCCAGTTTCTTATAATATCATTTTCAATGATAGACACATACCCAACTTATTAGAATATCACTTTTTTGCAATGCTAGACACATACCCAGTGTTTTAGAATATCATTTTCAATGATAGACACATACCCAATTTCTTAGAATATCATTTACAATGATAGACACATACCCAGCTTATTAGAATATAATTTTTTCCAATGCTAGACACATACCTAGTTTCTTAGAATATCATTTTCAATGATAGACACACACCCAGTTTCTTAGAATATCATTTTCAATGCGAAACATATACCCGATTTCTTCGAATATCATTTTTCAATGCTAGATACATATCCGATTTCTTAGAATATCATTTTTAATGTTAGACACATGCCCAGTTTCGTATAATATCATTTTCAATGATAGACACATACCCAACTTATTAGAATATCATTTTCAATGCTAGACACATATCCGATTTCTTAGAATATCATTTTTAATGTTAGACACATGCCCAATTTCTTATAATAGACACATACCCAGCTTATTTGAATATCATTTTTTGCAATGCTAGACACATACCCAGTTTTTTAGAATATCATTTTCAATGATAGACACATACCCAATTTCTTAGAATATCATGTTCAATGCTAGACACATACCCAATTTCTTAGAATATCATTTACAATGATAGACACATACCCAGCTCATTAGAATATCATTTTTTCCAATGCTAGACACATACCTAGTTTCTTAGAATATCATTTTCAATGATAGACACACACCCAGTTTCTTAGAATATCATTTTCAATGCGAAACATATACCCGATTTCTTCGAATATCATTTTTCAATGCTAGATACATACCCAGTTTCTTAGAATATCATTTTCATTGCTTGACACATATCCAATTTCTTAGGATATCATTTTCAATGCTAGACACATACCCGATTTCTTAGAATATCATTTTCAATGCTAGACACATACCCGATTTCTTAGGATATCATTTTCAGTGCTAGACATATACTCAATTTTTTTAAATATCATTTTTAATGCTAGACACATGCCCAATTTCTTATAATATCATTTTCAATGTTAGCACATACCCAACTTATTAGAATATCATTTTTTTCCAATGCTAGACACATACTCAGTTTTTTAGAATATCATTTTCAATGATAGACACATACCCAATTTCTTAGAATATAATTTTCAATGCTAGACACATACCCAATTTCTTAGAATATCATTTTCATTGCTTGACACATACCCAATTTCTTAGAAGGCAGACTGCTGGTTTCTCATCTTCTCCTCCAGGGCAGTCGGGGTGGTTATTACAGATGTCGTCGTCTTTCAGGCAGATGGTGTTATCAGAGGGACACGTCTGCGTCTCGGAGCCGTCATCACGTAGTGGACAGGCTGAAAAAAATACTTCTATATTATAATACAAATATTAAACTAATCATCTGATTCCTAAACACAGACTAGTCCTTTTCATTATTCCTCATACATCAATCATCCTAAAATTCAATTCTGACTAAACTCTGATTCTTCAGCATTTAATAATACTTTGATTCATCATCACTGACTAATGAACTGATTAATCAAATTCAGTTAATAATATGATTCGTCAAAATCGACCAATACTTTGAGTTTTAATCTGCGATTGTTGATCTGATTCTTCAGCTTCAACTGATAATATGATTTTTCAACTTCAACTAACATCTTATTCTGCAACATCGACTAATTGATTCCTCATCATCGACAAACTACATGATTCTTGAACATCAACTATCTTGATTCTTTATCTAACAGTCTAACAGTTTGATTCGTCATCATCGACTGACAGGATGATTCTTCAACATCGACTTATATTTTGATTCTTCATCATTTACTAATAATATAGTTATTCAACATCGACTAACAGATGCTTTGATTGTTTAATGACACATCTTGTAATCATCAAAAGTTAGTGGTTAACTGTGTTCGAAATAACATTTTAAAAATGTTCTCTTAATACAATAACAAATACAACATGCCAGAATAAGATGAAGAAGAAAAGGAGGAAGACAGAAAAAAGGAATTTTTTATTTAACGACGCACTCAACACATTTTATTTACTGTTATATGGCGTCAGAGATATGGTTAAGAACCACACAGATATTGAGAGAGTAAACCCGCTGTCGCCACTTCATGGGCTACTCTTTTCGATTAGCAGCAATGAATCTTTTGTATGCACCATCCCACAGACAGGATAGTACATACCACGGTATTTAATATACCAGTTGTGGTGCACTGGCTGGAACGAGAAATAGCCCACCGACGGAGACCGGTCCCAGACCGACCGCGTACCACTGGGCTACGCCCCGCCCCTAAGAAGAAGAAGAATGAAAAGAAGAAAATTAAAAATTAGAGAAAAAAAAAATTAAAGGCAGCAATACCAAACAGCTTCTTTGGCGGAACATGAATAAGTTGGTTTTTGCTTTGCATCACGTTGTTAATATGTTTTAACTTTCGCTCCCTCGCCTTTATTACTCTTCCGGTATTGCCTGAAATAAATAAATAAAGTTATCTTGTAAAATGCATGAAGACTGCACAAGATAAACAGGTGACTTCATATGAAGGACGAAACAGTTATCGTAATAAAAAAATAACTCTGTACCAGACAGAGTTAAAGGGATGCATCGTAGAATTACATTAAGTGTAACTACTATGCTGAGTGGCATAAATAAAGCAATGGGTATTTATCTGAATATTAATTATAGCATTATCTCTTCTTTTTCTTTTGTTCCTTAACAGAAATATCTTATTTTATGTATTAGTCTCGAGTCAAGACTCTAAACGTTTTATAAACACCAGACAGTTTTATTATTATTATTATTATTATTATTATTATATATATATATATATATATATATATATATATATATATATATATATAAATAAAAAATAATTTTATTTTTTTTAAATTTTATTTTTAATTTTTTTAATTAAATATTTGAACACATAAAGAAATATTCAATTTAAAGAAATATTCCACCGTTAAAATCTATGTTCTTCAATTGTTAAATGGTTTTAAAGGTTTTAATGATTTTTTAAAACTAATATCCAGTTTATTGTTAATGGAGGAGGAGGAAGAAAAAGGAAACACGACACCACGCCATGAAATCAACCTCTCCCTGAGAATGCATTACATCGTCCATTCAACAAAGTTAACACATATATCCTTAAAATGTAGTAGTGGTGAACGAAGCCATTTAGAAACATATTTAGCTGTTGCAATAATGAAAATTGATTGGACATATTTTTGTCGCCAGGGTAGGGGGTGGACTATTTTAGCATGCTATATGTGTGATAATAGTTTCTTGAATTATCTGAAAATTCATTGAACATATTTTCTGACAGCAGGGTAGGGGGTGGACTATTTTAGCGTGCTATATCACAGAGTAAACAGATTGTTAATTTCTCTGTAGATTGGCACCAAGAATACAATTAAAACACGTGAACTCTCCGGGAAGCGGACAGATATAGTGTCGTCGATGAAATGGCATGCAATAAGGCCCATTAGTAGCTCAGCGGCATGGAGTCTAAATCGTCTGTTTTAATAAAGAGTCATGGCAGCCATGAGTGCATAGCTTTTTAAATTGTATTTACTAACTAAACAGATACAACAGCTTGTTCTGAATGTGCACGTTAAACCATATGACATGACACGACATTAAACGTGTTTCTGATCGTTCTAATAGCTGTACTAGGTTAATTTTCATCTTATTTCCTAAAAGATTGTTTTTCGTACGTACGAAATTATTTGAAGACAAAAGGCAGTTGTGGTTTTGTCGTAGATATTAAGACGATCAGAAACACATTGAATATACAGACACTGATATTCTGATATTGTAAGTTTAATCGTGGAAATATTTTGTTGGTCGAAAACATCTTACAGTCAGTGGCGTAACTGAGTCTTTTATTTTATATTATTATTATTATTATTATTTTATTTTATTTTTTTTATTATTATTTTTTTTTGGGGGGGGGAGCAAAAAGGGGGCAAGACCTTCGAAGGAAGAGGAGAGAAAAAAAAAACCCAAAACCCCCAAACAACTAAAGTTCACGAACTATTTGCAGAGACGAACCCTCCTGGGGAGGGGGGGGGGAGCAGTTGTTCCCCTGAGAATCTCACGTTTTTGTGTGTGTTTTTTTACTCCAGAAAATAGCATACACAGTTTAATTTGTATAGTTTTTCATTTGTTTATAAAAAGTTGTGGCCCCTTCCCACCCACACACCCCGGGATTTTGATCAAGGTACGGCCCTGATTTGATTGATTTTCGACGGCATTTGGTTTATCGTGAAGCGCATAAATCAGTCTAGCTGGCATTTTTCTGCTCAGTCTATGTAACACGCGTGTACCTATGTGTTTTTACAGGCTTCGTAAATGTCGGCCCACGATGTTTGGTGAAATTGGTTAGAGAGCTGTGGCGAATTTCGCAAAACATCATAAGTTTACGCCTACGACTAACAGTTATATCGGGCTAGCATTTACAAGTGTTTGGGAATCATTTCACGAAGATAATTACATAATCACTGTAGATGGAGCATTTTAGGAACAAAATCAAATGGAATATGTGTAGTTCTAACTATATTTGTTGTACAGATTTACGTTTACGTGCAAAACGTTGCTTTACAAATGTTTTGCGAAATTGAGCCCCTATAGGCTCATGCGTATAGAATCCATTCTCTTATGACGTCATACACATACTACTTGTATAAAAGTTGTATGGCGTTGCCATGTTACAATATCAGATTCTAGTGATTCTAGACTCTAAAGTTTTATAAGCACAGAGCCTGATTTGACTGCTAGGTTATGTTGAACTACTTGAAGAGTGGGGAAACTTCCACAATTATAGTGTGAAAACAGGGCTGACTCGAGAGTGGGGAAATTTCCACAATTATAGTGTGAAAACAGGGCTGACTCGAGAGTGGGGAAATTTCCACAATTATAGTGTGAAAACAGGGCTGACTCAAGGGTGGGGAAACCTCCACAATTATAGTGCGAAAACAGGGCTGACTCAAGGGTGGAGAAACTTCCACAATTATAGTGTGAAAACAGGGCTGACTCAAGGGTGGGGAAACTTCCACAATTATAGTGCGAAAACAGGGCTGATTCCTGCATCTACAACTGAATGCCATATCCTGTAGCGTGTTGCCTGTGTACTGAGGTTTAATGAGAGTTACCTCCCT
Organism: Dracogyra subfuscus; assembly: GCA_016106625.1. Lineage (NCBI taxonomy): Eukaryota > Metazoa > Mollusca > Gastropoda > Neomphalida > Peltospiridae > Dracogyra > Dracogyra subfuscus. The sequence continues at coordinate 5,265 of JAECMU010084823.1, forward strand.
TTTAAAACCCCTGGGACCACTTTCACAAAACATCGTAAGCGTAGTTTCGAAGATAAACGTAAATCTACGACTAAACCACAATTTTTATTACTATTTATAGTTCAACAAATATAATTAGAAAGAAAAAAATTCATTTTCTTTTGTCTTTAAACTACTCCAGCTTCCGTAATGATGTAATTTTCTGTGTGATGTTGATGCCAAACACGTGCAAACGCACGACCGGTGTAACTGCTAGTAGCATACGTAAACTTACGATGTTTAGTGAAATGGGGCCCTGATCGTAAAGAGTGACACTATTTAAAATTTAAGTCAAACACTTAAGACTTGTTTATCAATGTTTATAAATCAATGTTATCATGAACATTTCAACTAAATCTAATTTGTCTTTCCATAAATACGTATAGGTGAATCTAATTAAAATTAGCTCTACTGGTTAATTGCCCGTTGGAGCTCATGTCAAAGTTGACCTGTCATTCGACCAATCAAAACCTTACTTGCAAAATCATGCCAGTGATTTCAAAAGAATTTGAAAACTTTCGGGTGAATTACGGAAAGTATGCCGGAAACTAATTTCTCAATATAAAATGTTATATAAAATTCGTTTCAAGACAAAAAGAAAACATCCGTGATGGTATAGCCATAAATCTGTTTATACTAGTATACAATCCAGAGTTTATTACTGCGCTTTTCCCCGTGTTTTAATGTTGAAATAGACTAATGCATAAATAGTCTCACCCGATATAGTTAGAATTTGTATGCTCCCGAATAACGCTATAAAAGACAAAGTGTAATTGGTCGATATTTAAAGTGTTATTTATAGATGAAATGTCACGTAATGCTGTTAGATCTACTGGTAGACTGGGAGAGCTAATTTTAATTAAATTGCGTATAGTTCATATAAGTTTGACCCAACCTTGACCCCCTCAACTTCTTGTCCTCGACATATAACCAAGAGAGCTGATGTGTTTTCCCAGGAAAATGTTGATTATTAACTGGATATTAGCACGAACATAAACTATTTAATTAAATATTAATAATTACAAAATCAGTCTACGCATGCTATTTAAAGGCATTCTGTCGCCGTATCAGAATTTAATATATTTAGTTAATACACAAAATAAACATAATTATAGATTAAAATCTCCTCTTTTTTCAGTTTTAACACACTAAAACACTGTTGTCGTTAAGCTCATTTCACAAACGCTGTACGAGCAATACTATTCTTATCATTTATATCAAAATATATAAACATGTTAACAATAAATCAAGCTCGTATTAGATTAATATTAAATATGTATAACATTTGCAGCATATAATTACTATTATTACTTATTAATAGTGTTGTTATCTGTGTATATTAATTGTCAATATGGGTTTTCAGGCGTTATATTCCAACGTTGAGGTGATTCATATAGCCTCTACTTTGATTCTTCTTCAGATTGCAGAATTACTTTCCATTAGTAACACATGGTAATCTAAGGTAAACGAATGTTATTGTGAAATCAAGGCCAACAAAACAGAAATCCTATAGTAATGCTTTGCCCATTGGAGAATTAACAGGCTGACTAGTGCGTAAAACAAGAATTCAATAGTGTATCCACAGGGAGGTAGCTGGCAAAGTTGCAGGGGGAGACTATGGGTCGCTTATTACTCAAACTATCTCACCCACATCCCCGTTTACTGTTATTGTATCACAGTGAAGTACTGTAGTGATCAGATCAGTTTTACAGTGTTAAAGATGGGTATATTCAATCATTATCTTACGTAGTACTTGTAGTATACACACAGAAAAACACACACATGCGCGCGCACACACATACACACACACGTGCACATGTACACACACATACGCACACATGCACATATGAACACTATCTGTCTCTGTATCTCTTTCTGTCTGTCTGTCTGTATATCTGTATCTCTCTCTCTCTCTCTCTCTCTCTCTCTCTCTCTCTCTCTCTCTCTCTCTCTCTCTCTCTCTCTCTCTCTCTCTCTCTCCATCACACACCCACAGACACACGCACACGTGCATACATACATACATACATACATTCACACACACAGACAGACAGACAGACAGTGTGATTATAATATCAATAACTATCATGATGTAAGCATACAATTTTCATATACAAAGGATATTTGATCTAAAAAGAAAATAAAGAAGGAAAAAGAAACCTTAATATAGAAACTGAGAATATTAATGAAAAAGATAAAAAATAAAAATACAATGAAATGTCCAAAATAAAATTAATTACAGAAAATAGGATGAAATGAGAAACGTTATACAGTAGAAATATTTCCTTTAAAAAGTGATAGATTTTTTTTATAAGTACCGATGTCTATATGACACACACACACACACACAGAGAGAGAGAGAGAGAGAGAGAGAGAGAGAGAGAGAGAGAGAGAGAGAGAGAGAGAAAGAGAGAGAGAGAGAGAGAGCTATTTTACAATTTTCGAAACAGTCAACCAAATTATTACATGTCCCTCCAAAAAAATAATAATAAAATTCATTGTACATCTATGTAATTAAAACAACACCTTCCTCATGAATCCACGTCTGCGTAGTAACAACTTCTTATGTCATTTTAAAGATTTAAATGGTGACACTAGATGTTGCTAACATCCTTCTAGATCAACGAAAGGTAGGTAATATACATACTTAACGTAAATGGCCGATGCTTCGTACTCCAGTATCTTCGAAGGTTTTCGGATGAGGGACCCCTCGGTGAAGAAACTATAACCATAAGATTGAAAAATAATTACAAAGTGATCTGATATTAAATTTCAATGGTTGTTTTAAAAAATAAAATATTAAACGACAAAAAAAGATGATAACTAGTTTAACGTGCCCATATACCACAAGGGTTTTGAACTCACCCATCCCGAGTCTGACCTCCGATAAGATCGGTGGCCTGACTCGGGACTGGGGAGGTGGGAGGGGCGGGGGTTAGAGTTGAAAATGGTCCGAAATTTTGAAAATAGCAATTAGTAAAAAAAAGTTAATAGAATAATAATAAAAAAAAAAAAAAGGAATTGACTGCTCGACAGTCCAAAACTAAATGAGAGAAAGAAGAGAGGATCGGACTATTTAATTATATTAAAACAAAAGAAAGTAATTTCGACATAAAATTTTGAACGCTGATCTAAAAGTTTAAAGACCGATCGATATGTCCACGTTAGTGGCCTCGTTAAGGCCGTTTCGGTGCACAGATTATAGGGACGAGATGGTTTGCATCCCGTCAAAAAAACAACCCTAAATTGACAGTCATTAGAGGTTGAAGGTGTAGTTCTGTGCTGAAATACAGATCTAGAGAAGCCGGATCCGTGTGAACGAGAGAGAGAGAGAGAGAGAGAGAGAGAGAGAGAGAGAGAGAGAGAGAGAGAGTATCAGACTAGGGTACAGTCCAGTCGTTATGGGATGATATAGTGGTGCGGATGGGCCTGACTCCGGAGGACACGAGATGGTATCACTATAAAGCATAGTAAAGTCTAGAAAAAGAGTAGTAGGGGCCGACCCCGCTTCCTATTTCTTCTTAGAGTGGGGCGGTCAATATTCCAGTGCTGCTAGGACAGGCTCGGACATGAAGAGACTAAACGCGAACAATCGTGGCATTCTGCAGAATGGCCGTCATACGAGTTACGAAAAAACAGGTCGAAATACTCAGCCGGAGAAATGACGTGGAGGCAAGGAATCTCGCTAAAAAAAGAATTCAACCTGGTGGTGTAGGCTGTCGAAACGAGAAGCGTTCCAGCGTTCAAACAGTTCCAATGGCCGCATACATCCCAGTAGAAAACTTCATTTCGCTGACAAAAACAACGAAATGAAGGATCCCCAAGTCGATCACACGAAAGCACGTGCAGTGTGTACAAGCAAAACAAATACGACTTACCGCGTCGATCTCCAGACTGGGAATGGCTTAAATAGAGAATAATACATGAGTGGCCGTTAGATACCATTTATCTTACTACGAGTTGTTTTTAAATGTATCTAACGAGCGAAAGCGAGTTTCATACGTGTTTAACAACGAGTTGTAAGATAAATCGTATCTAACGGACACGAATGTATTATTCTATTTCTTACATATCCTCAAAAACAAGGTTTTACGCAAAGTTTAACATATTTTCGACTAAAAGTTGTTTACAGCTCTTGCACTTGTAGCCAAATTACGCATCACAGACAAATGATTATCAGGTTAACTACACGTCACAGGGTAATCGATTCTATCGTGTTGTTTTTCCATCGGATGTATGGCATTGGTGACCTGGTCATCACCTAGGAGTAGCCAGTCGTATGTCTTGAAATTGTTAACACACCTACATGTGTAAACAAGAATGAGTTGTCAAAAATAACGAATGGTGTTCTCACCAACGGGTGCGTAAAACATTCAGTTGAAACACATTGACGTGTTCACGATAATAGAGCTTACACGTGCATGTTGCCAATTCTATATTTAATTTTAAAGGTCCGTTGTCAAAGTTTAAACTACAATATGCCGTTATTTTCAAACTACAAATTAATCGATCCCAGACATAATCTTTCCAAAATTAACTCAATAATAATAACTTTAAAAAGTCTGGTACAGGACGACAGGGGGGGGGGGGGGGGATTCCCGAATAATTTGTTGCAAAATGTAACATGGTCACCATCTTTTTTTTCCTTTACTTTTTGTTACTTGTCAAAGGGAAACTTAGTTTGTTGAATATGTACGCATAGAATAGTAACACATTAGTCAATGCATATGGCACTCTCAAGATTCCCCCCTAAAATACTTTTTTTTTCTTCTAGTAAATGGAATTATTTGGTTGTATTTTTTAAAGGCATATAATTTTGAAGCAAAAAATGTTTTTAATATTTGGTAGGAACCGCCATTGCTGCAACTCTAGTACCTTTAAGTCAGTTTCCTTTACGTGTATATATGCCGGACCGTATCTCGTGCGGGAAGGATAGAAGGAAATGTTTTATTTAACGACGCACTCAACACATTTTATTTACAGTATATGGCGTCGGAAATATGGTTAAGGATCACACAGATATTGAGAGAGGAAACCTGCTGTCGCCACTTTCTGGGCTACTCATTCCGATTAGCAGCAAGGGATCTTTTATATGCATCATCCCACAGGCAGGACATACCACGGCCTTTCTTACACCAGTTGGTTGGATCGAAATATAGCTCAATGGGCCTACCGACGGGAATCAATTCTAGATCGATCGCGCATCAGGCGAATACAGTACCACTGAACTACAACCCGCCCCCATGTCTCGTGCGGGAGAAGGGAAGAGTGTTTTTATCTAGCTGGCGAAGACTACATATAATCATCGATATCTATTACTGCCCACTGATTATGTTTTTACGTTTCAATGTCTCTCTCTCTGGTTATTATAGACTAGATACGTACGGCCCTGTCAGACAAATTAACCCAAGAGACAGCGTATTTCATATACAATTAATCGTATTTTTACTTTTAAAATAAATATAACTTGTGACAGATTACAACAGTTATTCGTTCAAGGCCTTCAACAGTTAAAAACGACGCATGCCTCTGAGAATTAAAAACTAATTTCAGGTAACCCATTTTCTGTTTACGTAACCCATGACATCAATGTAAATGGTGCCCTAAATTTTGCTCGAACAATAAATAGGTGACGCAAAATTAGAGTTGCGAGAGAGAATAGCGCGACCGAAACGATCGTTCTCGCAAGTTTCAGGCGTCTGTGATGACATCACCAACAGACTTGGGCCCCGTTCCACGAAGCGATCTTATTCTTAAGATTGTCTTAAGCGCAT
>JAECMU010084833.1:0-13086 GCA_016106625.1 Dracogyra subfuscus
GGTCAGTAGCCAAAAAACCTGATCATGATTTAAATTAATAAAATAAAAAATATCTTGTGGGTTATGTATCATCCCACCTCTTACACATTTTGTAACACACACACCACCCGTCCAACACACTATTAGTTTGTTTCATAATTGCGAAAATACCTTCTGTAAGGTATTCTTTTAAATACCTTCTGAAAGGTACTGTGTTATTATTTTATTTCAGCAAATTAGTGGTTATTTTGTCATGAATATTTCCAGCCAGTTCTCATTTGCCAAGGATGTGTACACAGTGGCCATTTAGATCAAATACAAGACTATATTATATGACCACCATCATTTCTAGTCCTGCCATTCACTTCACTGTATCTTTTAGACTTACCATGAAGAGTTCCAGGATTTAATATGAAACTTGTTATAGGGTTTATCATCGATTTCCCTCCATCATGGTTCAGTTAAAATGCTTTGGATGATACAATGGCAAGGTTTGGTATTCCATATATATTGGTATTCCATTATAATCCATATTTAGAGAAATAAGGCCCTTTAAACAACTATACATCTGTGATGTTATGCCTTTAATTTGGGCATGATTATTTTGGGTATACATATTTTGGGTACAATGATTACTGCCTTAACACTGGTGCTAGCTAAAATCTATACACTACCTTGAACATGATAATTTCTACACTTACAGTCTACACAGTATGAACAAGGAAACCCACTGTCACCATATGGCTCACTTTACTAACTTTAGCAGGAAACTATTTTTAACAGGACAGCACAAACTATGACAAGGGATGTTTCACCTGGGTCCCATATCTGCTGGGATTGGGAAAATTAGAGGAAGTAAAACATACTTCTAAATCAGAAAAAACAACAAAATAAAAGTGGGCTCCGCAGATGGAAATGGACTGGACACGTCTGCAGAATGCCCCCCCCCTCCCCACATCCATCCCAAGAGTGGACAGCACATACTATGAGCAGGGATTTTTCACTAGGGCCCCCATGTCTGATGGGACTGGCACAATTAGTGTGAATAAATCATACTTAGGATATTTGTTCAGGCTATCAACCCCTGCAATTGCCCACAGCAATCAGCAATGACTTAGAGGTCTTAATTCTCTATGGACGTTTTTGCCTTGGACTATATTCAGGTGTTTTTTTTTCCGATGGTATGTTTTTTGCCATGGACATTTTCTTAATTGTAGGGGTTGGGCCACTGAATGATGCAGTACACCACTGTTAAATTAATTTATTTCAACAGACATTATTATATCTTAATCCACTTCGTGCTAAACACATAAGGCTGTAACCAGAGATAACCACAGTTGCCTGTTTTTTGCCAGCTTCTCCAGCAGGCCCCGGCTCAGACTATCCTCTGGGATTTCCTTCTCTACTGTCCTCTTCCATGTTTCTTTTGGTCTTTCTCATCTGCTTTTTCCAGAAGGGGTCCATCAGAGTGCCAATTCAGCACTTGATCTCTTGTTTATGGAGTTCTTCGTTGTTTATGATGTTGGGCCAGAAGATATTCAGAATCCTGCGAAGGCACCAATTTTGAAAGACCTCCAACTTCTGACCGATAAGTCTTGGTCATTTTCCAGGATTCTGCTCCATACAGTGGAGTTCTTAAGACAGTGCTTCTAAAATCGCGTATCTTTGTCTTCAAACTAATCTTGCTTGCTTTTGCATAAAAATTAGCATAAAACTTGGGAATTGTCAGTGCCACTTTCTTTTGGGAAGGAGCCTATATTCAGGCCACAAAACACATAGCTATATTATATTTGACATACCAGGAACCCTGGATCAAATTGGAGAGATGACATGAACATTTTATAAGCAAGGCTTTATCACCATCACCATAAGCTTACCGAAAGGAATAATAAGAAAATCTGTTAAAGCAAGATTCAAAGATATCATGCAATGTTCAAAAATTAAATCACATAGAAAACACTGGCTTTGAAAAATGATACATTGGTAAATTAAAGGAAAGAAATAAGGGATAATATACATAAACAGTAACAGCAAATAGTCACAGCAAGTAAAAACCCTCATACATTGGAAGGAAGGAAATGTTTTATTTAACGACACACACAACACATTTTATTTATGGTTATATATGGCATCCGACATATGGTTAAGGGCCACTTTAAGCGCTATAATCTTTTTAATTCATAGCAAAGGATCTTTTATATGCACCATCCCACAGACAGGATTACACATACCATGGCCTTTTTATATACGAGTCGTAGTGCACTGGCTGGAGCGAGAAATCTCATAGTGTTAGGAAATTAACTAACATTCAGTTCCACATTTCAGAAATGTGTGAAGTGGAAGTCACGTTTAAAAAAAAGAAAATTGTAAAGGAGCATGACTCAATTCACTTAGAACCTTCGGTTGTTAGTATACACCTTCTCTGAAAAAATTGCTGCACAAGAGCTACCATCACTAATTAGTGGTGGCAGCCACAAAATATCTTTAAGCAAAATGACAAGACCCAATTCAGGTTTTTCTAATGCACATTGTAGACTTTTAAAACTACAAGTGGACACACTGAATTCTGAAAGCAGTTTTGAACAGTTATAACACAATTGTGACTGTCTTGATGGCATGTCATGTGATTCTCATTACAACTGGAATAGAATTGAACTGCTTTATATCGACACCCTCCAAAATACAACCGAACAGAATCGTGAATTGTGAATAAGCAATGTATCTGGTACAAGCCATATACAGGTCACCACAAAATACAGACCTGGTAACTTATAGGGTTACAACACATTTGCATTTCCATTATTATTAATATAAATAAAGAACACTAAGACCATTTCTATTACTAGTGTATTATTAATCCTTCATCACTTGCTTTTACTCATGATGTAAGATTAAAAGCACACGAATTATATAATATAAACGGTATCACACGGGAATGAGTATAGTATTTTATTTATTACACCGCACACCAATCAACAAAAATTGCACTGAATGACTTCAAAAATAACTAAACAGGACATGTAAATGCATGGATTAAAAACCGAGAAAATGACATCGTTTACCAAATGATGTCATTTAGCAAAACGACGTCATGTTGTGGCTACTTCATTTAGCTATTTATCAATGAAACTTTGCATTCCTATGCCACACATCTATCAATGACGTTTACATCAACAATAGTATAAACATATTCAAGGCTAAACTAAATTATTAAAATATATATATTTTTTTAATTATGCTACTAATGTTAATTATAAGAATTGACAGGAAGTATTTTTCCCGATTTAAAAATATGAATGAATGAATGAATGTTTAACAACACCCCAGCACGAAAAATACATCGGCTATTGGGTGTCAAACTATGGTAATGCAAATAAATAAAGTGATGATCAACATCAATATAAAAATTCAAGGTTGAAACAAAAACAGTGTAAAGAACTGCAAAAATACAAATACAAATATCACATAAGTTTACGGATACTGAATTTTACTCAAAATTTCAATTTGTGCTGTATTGGCCATTCTCAAAGAGAATGTTACACCCCTGCACCACAGTGAGGTTACAGCACACGCAGGGGCACAAAACATCTGTGCAGATTTGTACTGTGTGACCTCTGAAAAGACTTTATTCCACAATGTGAAGAGACGATAAATATCACATGGGTATCTCTTCCACCGCGGTGTAATAAAATACATTCATGCCATTTGTTCTCACTATATACCGATCCTGTAAGTACATCTAAATAACACACAACTGATCAAAGTTTAGGTGCTGTAGTGTCAGTTTAATAAGATTTTGCCGAGGACGAAATATTATTCTCGACTTTCATCATGTGGTAACCTCATGGTAACCTGACCGACTTTTCTTTACTTATTTCATTGTCCATAAGTTCCAAAATGATAAAAAGAACAATTCTTCACATTTCAAAATCATACAATAAAAATACCACGTTTTATTCAAATTATATATATTTATATACACACACACACACATCCACATATACACATGTATTTAAAAAAAAAAAGGTCATCTTCATGGCAACAAATGCTGAGACAGAGAAGAAAATGACTGACCTGCTGAATGAAATAAAGAACTCCATGGGAAGAGTCATATTTGAGTTGAGATCTTCTATGAGTTTCTGCTGACTTGGTGGACTGATGCCCCACAGCGATGTTGACTTGCCATTAAATGTGATCCTAGTGATGTCCTCAGCTTCGTAGTTAGAAATAAACCCAGTAGCACCCTGAAAAAAAAAATATATATATACTGTAAATCATGAAATATTAGCGACCTTAAATTTTAGCGAATGACCCACCAGAGACATATTAGCGACATCAAACTTTAGCAAGGTCGGCAAATCAAAATACTAGTAATAATAATACTATCTTTTAGTGAAAGACTTTTAAGATGAGCCGATGAAAAGAACACGTAAAACAACACCTACTGTTATTATAACATTATGCAACATGCACCATTTCCGATCGAGTAAAGCTAGACTACTTGTCTCCAACTTAATTTGTGTACAAATGTTGTCCGCACTATTTCCGGTTAGCCACAAACATTTAAATAAAGCTGGTTACCTACGTTGTGACTTGTGTTAAAACATAACATTGCCATAAAAGACAAAACACTTGTAACTGTTGTTGTTTGTTTAATTTATTGTTTAAGTAATTGCAGGTTCATGATCATGTTGTTTGTTCAGTTAATCACTAATGATGCCATCGCACTGCATCCTCCAATCACGTTTATCGTAACAATCGACCGACTCCGTAAAGGTTTTAATACGATTTTTGCCGAGGCATAATTAGAGCTCAGTTATTGTTCCCAGTGGCGTGTATTGTTTTATACTAAATAAATAAAATTGTGTTTTAGTGACCATTTTAGAGACTGTCTGCGTAAAGGTTGGGTAAAAGCCGGAATTGTTGGTGCAGTGGATCTTATGGTTGATCATTAGTGACCGGGCCCGGGACAATGCATAAAGAAATTGATGACTTTCTGTTTATGAACTTGACGTGTTCCGATGTTACACATTTTTTAATTGACTAATTTTTTTAATTTTTTTATTTTTTTTTGGTATGCTGTTTGTCATTTTATGTATACAGGTATTTGTAATGCAGTAAACGTTAATCTTTTAAAAACTTGTTTTGAGTTTGTTTTAATACTATTTAGCGTCATGAAATATTAGCGTTTTGTATGTCCTCGCTAAATTCGCTAAAGTTTTATGCTCGCTAAAATTTTCTGATTTACAGTATATATGAATACACTACAACACTTGAACCAAAAACCAAGTCTGGAGTTACAGTTACACGATGTTGACCGAATGGTTTATTTAACAACACACTCAACATATTTTATTTACGGTTATAGCTTTAGTGAGTGACAAATGAAAATTATTTCACGAGGGACATAAATTTGATAATAACTGGTACCGAGTTTGTTATTCTATTTATTACCTCAGCTATTTTTTTTCCACGCACATGCATGAAGGCCTACCTGTACAGGAACGATGTAAACCACTTTACGCACTGTTCTGAGAATTACTATAACGTTGTAATTTAATCACGTTCATAAATAATTTTCAAAAACACAAGTTCTCTCCATTCTGCTTCTAAATCTATAATGAATTGCAAAAACAGAGAGCCGTAAATGCAAACTCTTTAAACTACATGACGTCACTGTATGTGTTTGTCAAATCGTGATGACGTCATATTTAGTACCGACAAAGCCATTGGTTTGTAAGCGTCAAATTGTCCAATAGTAGTGTTCGTTAGACCAATATAAGTCACTAGGGAAATTATGATTTATATTTCCCCGGTTTGGAGTGCCCGCTGGGGTAATAAATATATTTAAGGACCACATAGATAAGGTAGGAAACCTGCTGTCGCCACTTCATGGGCTATTCAATTAGATTAGCAGCAAAGGATCTTTTATATGTACCATCCCATAGACAGGATAGCACATACAATGACCTTTGATGTACTAGTCATGGTGCACTGGATGGAACGAAAAATAGCCCAATGAGCCCACCGATTAGGACCGTGCAGCACGCAAGGAAAATAAGTTTAAATGAATGAAAATAGAAGCCAGTAAATGGAAGCACTGAGTACTAACCGTATCCCTTCTGAAGTGGTTCTTTAACTTGTTGTACTCGGCGCCCGTCAGTTCATGCATGCTGTCCATCTGGGCAGTCATCTTGAACAGAGGCTGGTATCCACCCACGGTGATGCTGACAGTGGCGTCAAATGGTGGATTCTTTTGGAAAACGGTGTTGGCGAACGAGAAGAGCACGAGTGGGAACCAGATGATGAAGATGATCACCAGGAGCAGCAGACCTCCCATCCCGTACTTGACGACGGTCTTCCTACGCATCCCTCGCGGAGTTGGATACGTCTGTAGAAAGAGAAAAAAAAAATCTGTTTAAAAAACACAAGCCTTCTGAGAGTAACTTATAGCTACTTGATGCACTAAGCTGATCTTAGGGCTAAGATAGCTTCATGGAACGGAGCTATCTTCTGCTACATCAGATAACAAATCATTCTCTTTGCACGGCTTTTTGCATTGGACTGTGAGATCGCAAAGTTTGCAAGAGTTTAGTGAATTAGAACCCTGGACAGAAGAGCCGGTGAAAGTAGACACCTGCGCGGATGACAGACATGTCCTACAATAGCTTGTTCTGAATGTGCATGTTAAAAACTATGACCTGACCTGACCTGACCTGAGTACTGCTTCAGGACTAGCTACTAGGCTCAACACATTTTTGTATTGCCTAAGGTCAAGAAACATAAACTTTGTAAAAAAAAAGAAGGGTAAATTACCATGAAAGTTAAACTAGATCAACCCATGCCCAAGAAGAAGGAGGAGGAAGTAGGAAATGTTTTATTTAACGATGCACTCAAACATTTTATTTATGGTTATATGGTGTCAGACATATGGTTAAGGACCACACAGATATTGAGAGAGGAAACCCACTGTTGACACTTCATGGGCTACTCTTTTCAATTACCAACAAGGGATCTTAAATATGCATCCTCCCACAGACAGGATAGACATACCACAGTCTTTGTTACACCAGTTGTGGAGTACTGGCTGGAAATGAAATAGCCCAACAGGTCCACTGACGAGGATCGACCCTAGACCGATCGCACATCAAGCAAACAATCTACCACTGGACTACGTATAGCCCCAGACCCTATCAGACACCCAATTCTCAGATGTCTATTTTTACAAATCTATAGTGTAAACTACATACTGCTTCAGCTCGGCGAAAGCACTTGAGAACAAAGATGTTTGCATAGATGTCTTCCATCTGGAGCCAGGACCCGATAGCAAGCGTGGTGTCTGTCCAAATCCAATCCATCAAGGCCCGCAACTCCAACAAGAATGGAATAGCCAAGAATCTACAAACAAGATGAGTGAAAAATGTATCAGCAGTTCTAGAATAAGGTGGCCCGATGCCCGTGTTAAAAAACCAAACACATTCTACAATCATACAAAAAGAAAAGAAACATCTACAAGTTACTTCTTTCGATTTTCTGTCACACACAATATTTCACTAACAAATAGTTGGCCAACCATTCATTACATTAATATACCTATTGCAGTAATTTCATTCAAGTACACAAAATGCTTATCATTTTACCTCCATTTTTCTTTTCACACTGGAACCCAAACATTTGTTACTCTAGCTAATACTAATAGTAATACAGTGCAAGCGTAATATGCAAAACGGTAACCAGTCTTTAAGGTTGCATGTCACCATTTACATTTGCAAAACTTTAAAAGAGTAAATTATTTATTTAATTTTGAAAATATCACATATATTGTAAGACACTATATCATGAAATAGATAAATTTAACAAAGTACCTACATTGAAATATTACTAATTTGGTGTGAGTGTGTGTGTGAGGGGTGGTGGTGTTGGGGAGTTTTTTGTTGTAGGTCTTTTGGGGGCAAGGAGTAAATAAATATATACCGGTACTCATTTATAAGTCACAAAATGTTCATTTGTTTTTAATGCTTTTATTTGTTGTAACAGGCAAAATGGGTTAATTTTATAACTTAGGTGGTTTTAGTGGAAACAATTAATAAAGTATTTTGTGTAAATTGAGAAAATTATTGGGAGTTTTCAGTGTTATTTTCTTTTGGGAAGTGGCCCATGTTAGGACCCGCAGAATGAATGGATAAATCCCTGATTAGCCAATTAATTTGTTTGTTATATGCAGATTGAATAAGAATATGAGCCACAGTGGGTTCGCAGCATGGTACCGGCTCCCTCCCAGAGCAAGTTTTAACAATTCAATGGGTAAGATCACTGCACCCTCTTTTTCTCTCACTAGCTATTAATAACTAACAACTAACCCACTGTCCCTGACAAGATAGCTGAGGTGTGTGCCCAGGACAGCGTGCTTGGATATTAATGTGATATAAGCACGAAAATAAGTTAAAATAACTGAAAATAAATTTAAAATTTACCCTTTGAAAAGGATCAGATTGAGGTAGTTGTACTTCTTGGTGAGGAAATTGCCAAGAATCCTGTTTGGATATCCACAGCGAATCTGATACGCAGAAAGTCCGAAGTAAATACACTTGATGAAATACCACATCATGGCAGGAACGTTTTGATTGAAACTCCTGTAAAATAACCACAACTGTTAAAGAGTAGAAAAAACTCAATTTAAGTTTATTAAAAACATATATATTTATTATTATCCACCTGATGAAAACATATATCAGTATCTAAACAATATCATACACACCATTGTTGTAGAGAATTTGTCAATTTTGTTTTTATCACACAATTTAGACAAACCAGCTGCAATTTTATAGGTTTAGTTTTCTTTGTACCCATAATATGAGTAATGAACACACACACACAGACACACACATGCACAAAACAAGTGTGCACACAACAGACACACACACACACACACACACACACACACACACCGTCTTGCCTGTTCCATAGGGGTAGAAAATTCATTTCAGTTTTTATTTAAAAACATATTATAAAAGTTTACTGTTTGAAAATGTGTGGTAACCACAAACACTGTAAATAATATTATTATTTCTCTCTGTCAGAATCCTAACACTAACTAGTTCTCAGTTAATACAGTGAAACCCCTCTAAACTGAACACCTATGGGGCCATGTAAAAAACTTGGTTTTAAGAGATATCTGGTTTAGAGAGGTTAATATCTGTACCAATATTTTAAAAGTGAACATAAAAAACCATCTGGTTTTCATGGAATTCCTATCTCAGAGTGGAGCAGGGCCGTATTGAAATTTGAGGTTCAGTATCGATATCAGTATTTTTGGGGTGATTTACCTCGGTATTGGTATGGTATTTGGTATTAACACGATACCAATATCAAGCACTATTTTCGGTATATTCGGCTTTAAATGCATGCCTTTGTTAAGGCTCGCCTGCAAATTTCATCTAAATACAATTAAATTCCATACACAAGGCTCTCGTATGATTTATACCAACCCATTTTGTGTTCGTCAAATATATTAGTAGTGCTTTCCGCGAAATATTTTTAAATACCGAAATTTCGGTATTTTGAAATTTGTCTGGTACAGTAAATTGGTACTGACATAATACCAATACAGAACGGTATATACGTGAGAGATTTCACTATATATTCAAAACAAAACTTATGAATCATATGTATAAAATAACTAGCCATCATAAATTTGTGGCGTACTGACAAAATTTTGAAAACTAACTCATTTGACCTTCACAATACATTCCAATAAGGTTAATGTTTGGAAACAATTAAACACATTATTTACCTGTCGGTGAACGCTGGCAGGAAAAAGAACATCCACAGGTGAATGACAATAACGAGGAAGATTTGGAAGATGAATTTTCCGAGGACGTTCTTACGGAGAAACAACGCCCGATCTATGATGATCAGTGCAAACTGAGCGATCAACATAACGAGGAATGGAACTGGAATCTGAAAAAAATATATATATGTATGTATTCTGAAAATATTTTGTAAACAAATACATGTATATTGACACTTGTAAGGAGCATTCTTAGAGTAATCTGAAAACAAATATATATGTGCTTCTAAAAAAAGGAGGGGAACCTGAAATATTGATGTTAATATCAACTATTAGACAGAACATATGTTTTGACCACAGACATCCTAGTAAAGAATGTTCAGGTTTGTTTATCAACACTCCAAAACACATTCCATAGTTTGCACGTTCATCACACAGTTGCCCCGTACACGTGCGTGGGGTGTTATTCTCGATTTTGACAAGTTCCAGCAAGGTCGATTAATCACTGTGGAACATTATCTCTGTCAATCATTTTCATTCTGTTGATCATGCAGTTGTTATTGTTTTATTTTTAGTCATTTTCATTGTTTGAATTTGCAATTTACCAATCACTTTTGACCCCAATCATCCTTCAAGATCTTTGGTAGTCATAAAATCTATTGTAATACTAAACTACTGGTTGCAATGTTTGCCCAATTAATTCACTATTATCATATAACCATTCACCACAGCTAATATACATTACAATTTTGCCAATTGTCAATTGTAAATTATTATTAGTGTTCCCATACTTGTTTTTGAAGAGTATATACGTGTATATATTTACACTTTTAACAAGCATTATATGAGAAAATAAATATATATACATATTAAAGAGACATTCCTGAGTTTGCTACATTGTAAGATGTTTCCGACTAATAAAATATTTCTACGATTAAAGTTACACATTAAATATATTTCTAGTTTATTACATCAGTGTCTGTGTATTCAATGTGTTTTTGGTCGTCTTAATATTTGAAAGAAGCCAAAACCGGATTTTGTTTTCAAATAATTTCGTACGAACGGAAAAAATATATTTTAGGAAATAAAATGAAATTTAACCTAGTATAAATATTAGAATGATCAGTAACATGTTTAATATATACCCAAGAATATTATATGCAGAACAATATATTTGATATGTAATTATAATCGTTAAAAAGCCTCAGTTAGTCGATAACATCTGAAAACTTGCAGCAAACTCAGGAATGTTCTTTAAAGGTTTTAACAAACATTCTAAAAGTACTCTGAAAACAAATATATATATATATATTTACACTTTTAACAAGGATACATTGACATGTGACCTCTCCCAGAATTCATTGTGCTAAACCAAAAATACTTAGAACTATAAAGTGGTCTATTAATTTTGTGTGGGTCTCCATAAAAATATGTTGACTAAGATTACTGTATTTTAACTCTATTCATTTGATACTTTTCATTTTATATTACGTATTTGTTGTTGAAATAAACACTTGTACCACATTCACTTAGTCGCTCTTAAATTTGTATAAAATTTACATCACTGAGTTCATGATGGATACATACCACATACAGAAGGTCAGGGTATAATCTACCATACATTTTGGGGCCGGTGAAAGGCCCCATTCCCCTAACGTAAATTCCCAGTCCAATACCAAACTTTTCCCAATTACAACCCAACAGTTTCCCAATTAGGATTTCTAAAGCTGCTAAGTTAAAGAAAGAAATGGATGTTTTTACAATATTGCTTTAATGTGTTGTGATAACTTTTTTCAACAATAACCTATAGCAAAATGATTTGAGGCAAGCAATAAACTACTCGCCAGTTGTAAGTTTTAGGTGGGTATGAGGCGCACGCGAGTCGCTACTCGCCTCTCATGGAGAGGCCTGGTATTGGTATTGACTAATTTTGAAACGTTATGTTTTTTCCAATTGACCAAAAAGGGACCCTTAAAAAATTGTCTAGTATTGGTATTGATTAATTTTGAAACGTTGTTTTTTCCAATTGACCAAAAAGGGACCCTTAAAAAATTGTCTAGTATTGGTATTGATTAATTTTGAAACGTTATGTTTTTTCCAATTGACCAAAAAGGGACCCTTAAAAAATTGTCTAGATTATACCCTGAAGGTTAAATGTTTTTTAATAGCACAAGACCTCTTACTGAATGTAAGTTAAGAATTAAACAGAACTTTAATTTCAATATTGCGATTTAAACAAATATTCATTTCTGATAATACATATATGGGACTGGTTAAGAGGCTTAGCTTATATAAAGTCATTTCTGTACATCATACGTTTAACCTTCTGACTACTGCAGGTGGGATATCTCGTCCGAATTCACGCGGGATATCTCGTCTGAATTCACACAGGATATCTCGTCACGCCAGAGAACATACTTTACACTATATACAGTGCATTCCCCAAATTAATATTTCCCGCCATTTTGCACATGGGACTTGCAAAGGTAATTTTAGAATTAATTGCTGAAAAAGGCTTGTTTATCTCAGGGCAGCATGGCACTGATAAGGTAAGATGGTGTTAGACTACTGAGGCATGGTGCTTCACCATGCTAAAACAAGTTATGGAAAACACTAGTTTAAATAAGAAGTGTGAGAGAATGATAATAGCAGGGACAAGATTGATATAACATACCCTGTTTTCTTGTATGTAACTTGTCACATCTCCACTTCCAGTTGTAGCCTGAAAATAAAAACATGAACATTGATCTAGAGTTGTATCATTATATAACATTACCCATATGGCGGAGAAAACTTGGCCGTATAGGCAGCATACAGTGAAGAATTTTATGCCATCCCATTGGCTGTTGGGATGTTCAAACCAGAACACTTGTGTGTAGGGGAGGATGTGTGCACTTGATACGGACAGGTAATGTGAAAAGAAAATATCTTTCTTCATACATTGTATTGAAGTGTTACGCCCCACTTGAAAATAAAGTGGGACGTAACACCTCAATGTCGTATGATGATGTTATACGATTGGAGCACTAAGACCTTACTGGAACAACAGTCAAACAAAATCAGTAACTAAAGTAAAATTGATTAGGAGTAATAAATAGGATATTAAAGATCACGACAATTGAAATTATTTCACTCGGGACACAAATATAGCAAACAGAATCTCAGTTAATATCCTATAATTATCACGTTGAATATTAAACACCGAATGGAGCAACACTGATGACAAACTGTGGGGCACAAAACAGTGTTTCTGCCAGAAAGAAATTTTTGGGTATGGCACTATGGTATGGAATGCAACCACAGTCAACAGGGGATAT
>JAECMU010084859.1:429-11431 GCA_016106625.1 Dracogyra subfuscus
TATAATGTGTGTGTGTGTGTGTGTGTGTGGCATATAGTAATTGTGGTGTACTCTTCACATAAATGCATCTGCAATCAATAGTAGTTTACTTTATCTTTTCTTTTCATTTTATATTCATAGCAGTTGCCAACATAAAAACACAAACCCTCTTCAGTCATACAAACAAGTCAATTTGGGTTTTAAACTCCTCCATATCATAATGTATTAAAACAAATATATCCAGGAAAATATATCACGATCTGTATATATTATTATAAAAAAACCTAGCACGCTTAAATTCAAAGAACTGTTTAATTGTAATAGCATAAACACTCTCCGTAAATTGTCAAAATTAATCTCTGAAATTACAAGTAAATTTAGTAAACCATAGATAAATATCTTCAATGTCATTTTATACTTTTAAAAGTACTGACTTACTGAAAACATTTCAGCTTTATTTAAATGTCGTGTCACCATGTGTCTTCTTTTTAAAATGTGTTTATAGCTATTTTGAATTATGTCTGTATATATTCTATGAAGAACTCCTCTTGTCATCTTGTCACTGTAAATAACAATTGTAAAATATGTCCTCATATGCTGTCGTTTGACGGCCTGAGTGAATTGAAATAAATTTGTAAAGTTGGAAAGTAATCCCCTTCCCTTCACAGTGTTGTTGAACAGCTCTGATAATAAAATTAAATATTATAACACCAGTGTAAATGTTTGCGTGCCATCTTTACCGCCCAACATCGTAACAAAAATATGACTTAGCAGCTTGCTAGTGATTTAGAGGTACATGTACTCCCGATCAACTAGACTTAGCAAGCAACTTAGAAGCTTGCAGCTACTAGAACGGTTTTATAAATACGACTTAGCAACAACCTAGAGTTAGTAGGCAGAGTTAGCAATCATTTAGGCTTATCAAGGAAGGAAGGAAAAGTTTTATTTAATGACACACTCAATACATTGTATTTACGGTTATATGGCGTCGGACATATGGTTAAGGACCACATATATATTGAGAGACGAAACCCGCTGTCGCCACTTCATGGGCTACTCTTTTCGATTAACAGCAAGGGATCTTTTATATGCACCATCCCACAAACAGGATACTACATACAACGGACTTTGTTACACCAGTTGTAGAGTACTGGCTGGAACGAGAAATAGCCCAATGGGTCCACCGACGGGGATCGATCTAGACCGACTGCGCATCAAGGGAACGCTCTACCACTGGGCTGCGTCCCTCCCCAGGCTTAACAAGGTTTTATGAATTTATGCCCAGGAAACTAAGGTGTGGGTCACCAAATAGTAAAATATTACAATTAAGATTATGGTAATCGGACAAATGGGTTCATCCATATTTTAGCACCGGCCTAAGTTGTTCCAAATGGGACATCTTGGGCAGTGCAAGAGATGCCATATATGTCATATACAATAAAGATATTAAAGACATCTCTGTTACATTTACTTAAATCGTTAATTTTGTTTTTAATGACACCTCTAGAGCACATGAATAAATTAATACTCGGCTGTTGGATGTCAAATATTTGATAATTCTGACACGTAGTTTTAAAAGGAAATCTGTCACATTCTTCCATGAGCAGTAAAGAGTCTTTTTTCCCCTTTTATATGTACTTTCCCACAGAAAGGATGGCACATACAACAGTCTGTTATATACAAGTCGTGGGGCTCTGGTTAAACCATTTACGTGCATGTGGACATTTTGAAACTGTGCGTGCCCAAACGAGTGGAATTTTCGCTCGGTTGTAATCCGTTCGTTTGAAATGAACTACAATGAAGGGTCAATCCTCTCGGTGAAGCTACTGAGTTTTCCTATTCCAACCAGTGATTCACGAGTGGCATTTTATATGAAATAGTAAGAAATATGCTGTGTAAATATGTAAATACTTCGCGTGTGTGTGTGTGTTTGCGTGCGTGCGTGCGTGCGTGTGTGCGTATATATGTATGCGTCTTTCTTAATTTCATTGTTTTCTATTTTGTTTCTTTCTTCTCTTTTTGATATATAGTTTTCTTTCTTTCTTCAATTTATTTTCGTGTTTATATCCAATTAAGGTCCATGCACGCTGTCCTGGGCACACACCTCAGCTATCTAGGCTGTCTGCCCAGGACAAGGGCTTAGTTATTAGTGGTTAGTGAGAGGAAGAGGGTGTAGTGGTCTTACACCTACACACTAAGTCGTTAAAACTCGCCCTGTACCTATCAGCCTTACGTCTGGTGACTTAACCACGACACCACCGAGGCCGGTGATATACATCTAATATGTTCTTGATTTTTGTTTTAAATTTGTTTATTGCTGCTTAATTTCTAGTTATACTTTTCTTCTTTCTTTAACCCCCCCCACCAAAAAAACAAACAAAACAAAACAAAACAAAACAAAAAACAAACAACAACAACAACAAAAAACAAAAACAAAAAAAAAATAAATAACCACACACACACACAAAAACACGCAAAAAACCCCAAACACCTCAGCCAATCACCCGATATAAGTTTTAGGAGCAAATAACTTTTTCTTTTCTTTTCTTTCGTTTTAATGTTTAATATCATAGTTCAAACATGTTTTTATCGATTTGATGTTTAAGTGCATGCATGTCACAACACTTACAGAGGCTCATTAATAGTTGCATGTTTCATATACACGTGTATGTCGTCTTGTATTTATAGCCAAAAACACGCACGGACCATATATCTTCTCAACCGTGACCATAAAATACATCTCGTTAAAAGGACGACACTCTGTTTCTATGACCATTCGTCCGGGAAAACACTCTCCGTTCTCCCAACTGTCCATAACGTTGATCTACGACACGCGGAATGTGAATCGGCCCAACCCGAAGTCCGCGTCAGGCTTTTCGCTGACTGACAGTTGCGAATGATTGACAGAACAAACTGCGGGAGTGAAACCCAGTTCATCCCGGGTTTCCATTCACGGTCTGAGTTAGACAGAGTTTGATGTTTCAATATAGACTTTTCGCCAATGATGTTCGGATCAAATTATGTCTGTGTTTGTTTTATAACCTGTTTATTTGGAATAGTTTGCGCATTACCAGGTAGGTGGTTTTATTTTTTAATCTTTAACGAACAAATAGTATTAATGATAAAAATTAATTAATAAACAAACACAAAATAAACAAAAGTTAAATAAAACAGCTGCAATAAATGAATAATAACAATAATTGAAGAATTGCAAAATATATTTTAGGTCGCCAATATATATATATATATTAATAGTTATTTTGAATTTCGTCTTTTTGAAGATCGAATGGATTTTAAAGAAAATCGATATGCGTTAGTATTGTGTATTTCAAAGCCGTACACAATTAGCCAATTTTTTCAATGGTGATTTTGTTTTTGTTGTGTGTTTTTCTGGGTTTCTTTTTTCTTGTATTCTTGTGTTTTCGTTTGTTTGTTCTTGGTAGTGTTTTGTGTTTCTTTGTCCTAGTCTCGTTAAATATTTGTTTATTAACTGTTAATTAAAGTGTCAAATGACAATACACATAACATTATTCAGTACGGACATAACATATATTGTCACCTAGCATATATAGGCTTATTTGACACCTAAAACATTTTTTTTGAATTAATTTAAATATTAATTTAATTCAATTCAATAACCAAAATTTTGTTTATTATTATTATTATTATTTTGGTAATTGTTACGTTTTATATGGACATTATTGTCAAGTCCCTAAGGAACCAAAATATCCCTTCTCCCCCATTCCAGTTGCGCCGCAGTATACTGTGGTTTAAATTATTGTTGTTTTTAATTTTTAAAATCATCACAAAACTCACTTCCAGTGGACCATATATTCTAACTTTTAACTTTTGTTCTGCGGCTCTTGATTTGTTGCACATTCTGTCCCGAGTCAAGCCCCTGGCTATCCAGAGACAGGATTCGAGACAGACATGCTCGAAACTTTCGTGGTATATGAACATGTAAAAAATTAGCCAGCCAGCCAACATTTTGGGAGAAGAAATCGATGACGATCGACACTTAGGTGGTGTGTGCTCTCCGTCAAGGTTAGCCTCAAATGGCGGTTTATCACAAACCGATAAACTTGTTGTTTGTACAGGAAATAACTTAAAGTTTCCTCACGCCTTGAAATAATTCGATTTGTCTCCACTTGAAAAATATAATTAGGTGTCCAGTAAACGTTTAAGAAAGAAAGAAAGAAAGAAAGAAAGAAATGTTTTATTTAACGACACATTTTATTTACGGTTATATGGCGTCAGACATATGGTTAAGGACCACGCATATATTGAGAGGAAACCCGCTGTCGCCATTTTATGGGCTACTCTTTCCGATTGACAGCAAGGGATTTTTTTATGTGCGCTTCCCACAGGCAGGATAGCACAAACCATGACCAGTTATGGATCACTGGTCGGTGCAAGTGGTTTACACCTACCCATTGAGCCTTGCGGAGCACTCACTCAGGGTTTGGAGTCGGTATCTGAATTAAAAATCCCATGCGGCGACTGGGATCTGAACCCAGTACCTACCAGCCTGTAGACCGATGACCTAACCACTACGACGCCACCGAGGCCGGTAAACGTTTAAGAGACATTCTGCTTCACTGACGACATTTTGAACAGCCGGATTTCTATCATTTTCTGTCATTTCACATCTCAATGCATTTGGAGTATTTCTACTAAAAATTCTTTGGGGTAGAAAATGCATATATGTCTGATGTCAGCCAACGTGTTTTGTAATGATAAGTACTACTACCCCTACTACTACTACTACTCCTACTACTACCACTCATATACTACTACTTTTGCAACAACGATAACAACAACAACAACTACTACTACTACTACTACTACTACTACTACTACTACTACTACTACTACTACTACTACTACTACTAAAACTACTACTACTGTTGCTACTGCTACTACAGCTGCTGGTAGTAAAAATATTATTATTGGTATCAGTAGTAGTGTTAGTATTAGTTGTACTAGTAGTAGCAGCAGCAGCAGCAGAAGTAGTAGTAGTAGAAGAAGAAGTAATAGCGAGGGTTGTGGTGGTGGTGGTGATGTTGGCACCAGGAGAAGTAGAAATAGCAGTAGTTAGTAGACTTCAAACCGTAATATAGCGTACTGACGTTATGCTCTGTGGACCATGAGTTACTGGTTGCGTGTCTGACGCATGACGTTACAGGCTAAGTAAAGGGAACACGAAGTACAATCTTGGATGAAGCGCTTGTGGACGCGGAAGCATGCATTACTCATGTACGTGCATGGATATGTCACTTACTTTACATTTTATTTGCATTTTATTACGTGTTAACGGTTGTAGCAAGTGTAAAAAGAACACGTTTGCATGAATTTTGTAATAAGTGAAGGTTAGGGCTCGCTCTCTCTCTCTCTCTCTCTCTCTCTCTCTCTCTCTCTCTCTCTCTCTCTCTCTCTCTCTCTCTCTCTCTCTAGTTTTGTTGCTTTGTTTAGTTTAGTTTTACAGTTGTTGTTTTACAGTTGGTGTGGGTTTTTTTTTTTTTTTTTGGTGGTCATATGTATCTCATGATCCTCTCGGTTAACCAGCACCACGCATGCGCCTGGTATAAGTTATGTCCTAGATAGATGTGTATGGACTGTCCTTTCTATTGGAGTGAGTGCGGAACGTAGCCTAATGAGAAAATGCTCGTTTGATGCGCGTTCGGTGGGCCTATTAGGGGTATTGGTCGCTCTAGCCAGTACACCACGACTGGTATATCAAAGGCCTTGGTATGTGCTATTCTCTCTGTGGGATGGTGCATATAAAAGATTCCTTGCTACTAATGGAAAAATTTAGCGGGTTTCATCTCTATGACTATCAAAATGACCATATGTTTGACATCCAATAGCCGATGATTAATAAATCAACGTGCTCTAGTGGTGTTGTTTAACAAAACACACTACTTCTATGGGAGGGTTCTTCGCAGA
Source organism: Dracogyra subfuscus (assembly GCA_016106625.1). Taxonomy (NCBI): domain Eukaryota; kingdom Metazoa; phylum Mollusca; class Gastropoda; order Neomphalida; family Peltospiridae; genus Dracogyra; species Dracogyra subfuscus. The sequence continues at coordinate 6,355 of JAECMU010084859.1, forward strand.
CACCTTCCAGCAGTATGGCATGAGTGGACTATGTGATAACTGTGGGTTTCTTCCCTCAATATGTAGCCTGTGATTGTAATGTGCTTCAGTAACTCGTCTCATTCAGAGTTGGGGCGAGATGTAGCCCAGGTAAAGCGCTTGCTTGATGCGTGGTCGGTTTGGGATCGATCCCCGTCTGTGGGTCCATTGGGCTATTTCTCGCTCCAGCCAGTGCACCACGACTAGTACATCAAAGCCCGTGGTCTGTGCTATCTTGTCTATGGCATGGCGCATATAAAAGATCCATTGCTGCTAATCGAAAAGAGTAGGCTATGAAGTAGCGACAGCGGGTTTCCTCCCTCAATGTCTGGGTAGTTCTTAAACATATATTTGACGCCATATAAGCGTACATAAAATGTGTTGAGTGCGTCGTTAAATAATCCATTTCCTTCCATTCAGGGTGATACGTGCTTCAGCTAAAGATAGTATATGCTTTGTTAAAGTAATCGAAAGGAACGTTTGTTTAACAAGACTTCGGTACACTTTAAACCATGGATATGTGGTGTCTAGAGTTACTATAACATTTGATGTGAATAATGAGACAACACTCTCCGGGGACACACATGATACTTCCACCAAGCATTGTTTCATCCAGTGTACCACTACTGGTAATCAAAGGTCGTGGTATTTGGTATCCTGCCTATGGGATGGTGCATATAAAAGAACCCTTGCTGCTAATCGAAAACAGAGTAGCCCACGAAGTGGCGACAGCGGGTTTCCCCTAACAATATATGTGTGGTACTTAACCATACATATCTGACGCCATATAACCGTAAATAAAATGTGTTGAGTGCGTCGTTAAATAAAACATTTCTTTCTTTCTTTTCCACCGAACATTGCAGATTTTCTCCATGTACTATCAAGGATGTTTTACAATGAATTATACAGAGCTTATATGAGTGTCTATTATTTTATAGTTATTTATCATAAATAAATAATAAATAAATACAAAAATAAATAAAATAAAATAAATACAAAAATTAATAAATACAAAATAGCGACATAAATAATAGACCTTTAAGGGATCTTTACATTTATCGGTAACAAAATTGATGTGTGCCTCATATATGATATAGTTGTGTGCACAGAGTAATGTCGGGATTAAGGCAAGTGGCGTTCCGCCGTATCACAGATCAGTCATTCGCCTGTCAGCGGCGACGAAGTCTTGATTACTATATCGCTAATTACTTGACATACAGAGAGCCCAGGTGTTATTATTTTTAAATAGTGGTTTCGTGAGACATTCTGTCTTCGTATATACGAAGACGTTGAATAGCGACGAAGATGACAGATTCCTAACTTACTGAATAGTGTCGTTGTTATGTCAATCGGTTTAGCACTAGTTGGCCTAGGTACCGAGTTCGTGTCCCATTAGCGCCTTCGCCTCACCCCTACTAGTGTTCCATGACTTGTACACCAAAGTCCGTGGTATATACTGTCTTGTCTGTGGGTGAAATTAATATAAAAGACACACTGCTGTTTTATTTGTTAGTTAAAATTAGAGCACATTGATTTATTAATAATCGGCTATTGAATGTCAAAAATTTGGTAATTTCGAAAGGAAACCCGTTACATTTGTTTTCATTAGTAGCAAGGAATCTTTTATAGGCACTATCCCACAGACAAGATAGCATATACTGCGGCCTTTGATATACCAGTCGTGGTACACTGGGTGAAGAGAGAAATGTCTTTCTTGCCCACTAGACCGGATTAGCCAGCTTTTGCACGGTGCTAGATAAATCTATCTTACCCACGGATTTTTACATACGCGGTTATGAGGCTACTTATAACTGCTAAGGGAAGCTGCCAATTCATGTTCTGTTATTTTTATTTTTATAATCCTCCAAAAGGTTATGTTAATGAAATTAAAAATTTGAACTTAATCGTGAAATTATTATTATTTTATTTTGTCCAATGGGACTACGTTTTAGCGCGTATGGTTAAAGGAGTCTGTAGACTCAGTGTTTACAGTCGGCCAAGAATGGAAGGGAGCGATGGCAATATAAAAGTAACAAGTAGGCGTATTTTTGCTTTAGTTACTAAGTGGGCAAGAAAAAGAATCAATCACCGTTGTCAGGTATAGATAAGGGAATTCCAACCCGCGGGACAAAATGTTTTGTAAGGGCCTCGGTAAACCTCGGCCACGGTGATAGATTCTATTAAGCCCAGTCGACAGGGATTGATCCGAGACCGACCACGCATCAAGCGAGCGCTTTACCACTGGGCTACATCCCGCTCCTATCTGTAAAAGTATGCTAGCAGAGGGTTTCCTCTCTTTTTCTCTGTCGACGAAATGTCAGGATAACTATATGCGAGAATACAAAATGGGCGTACATATAGTTGGAGTAATTTTTTTCATTTTACCTGTTCCAACCAGTGTCCTAAGATTCGTATATGTAAGACAGTGGTATGTGCTATCCTGTTTGTGGGAAAGTACACACAAACGACCCTTTGCTGCTAATGGAAAAATGTAGCGGGTGTCTGTCCGAATATTACGTGTCAGTTACCAAATGTTTAACATCCAAGTGGTGTCGTGAAACAAAACCAACTTTAACTTTACTTAGTTTTAAATATGCCAAGGTGACATTAATGTTTCATTCTCTGTCCCTTCGCTTACAAAATACAGGCATATCTTTCTACTAAATGGGTAAACAATAGAACCAATGCCCACAGTGGGTTTCCCATAATCACACTATGCTGTTAATGTCTGTCTAGGACAGACAGCCTTGGTAAATGAATCGTGTGTTCTTGGGAATATGCACTGAATTTGTTTTTGTATACAAACAGGATTCGCCTTTGTCTCTTGGCTAGGCCTCTTATCTGGACATTCAAAACATGAGGATAAATGTGCCCTAAAGTTTGCGCGAACCAAAAATAAATTACGCAAAATTAGATTTACGTAAATAAGGCGCGAGCGAACCGATCAGAGGCATGTCTGGCTTCAACTCAGTAGTCAGCCTAGATGTTTGTCCAGCATATGGTACTGAATCAATGAATGAACGAATGAATGAACGAATGAATCAATGAATGAATGAAACAACGAACAAACAGACAAGCAAACGAATAATCCGACGCCGATATAACCGTACTTATAATGTGTTGAGTGCGTCGTTAAACAAACCAAAAAAAAACAACAAAAAAAAAACAACAACGAATAAATGAATATCTGAAGGAATGATTTACTGACTAACTGAAAGAATGGATGACGACGAACGGAAGAACTAAGAAGAATGAATGAATGAATGAATGAATGAATGAATGAATGAGTGAATGACATTTAAATCGCCTATCTGTCATAGCAATGCTCCAGACATGTTGTCCGTCAAGCGAGCACTAATTTCAATAGACATACCTAATTAAGATATTTCCATATTTCCTTTCATTTCCCTGCTTAGGCGTGGCAACGTCGAGTTATGAGCTGTCAAATCGTTGCCTTAAGCATGAACACTTGCATACATGTATGAACAAATTTAGACTGCTTTAGACAGTTTTAGTGTTGCATGCACCGATAAAATAAAAATATTCTTCAGATATCCAAAGCCCATGTCTGAATTTAATCAACTTAGAAGTCTTTTTGTTAAATTAAGTCTAATTTTTTATTTTTAACTGAGCCCCGCCTCTCCCCAAATAAAAAAGGCAGACCCAATTGGATTGATACGCATCAACAGTCGAGTGTAATAGTCCTTTATGCAAGTCGACAACAATGGCTTCGGAACAGATTCAAAAGCAAAAAAAAAAAAAAAAAAATTCTTGTCTCCACAAATTACTCTGAGAATGAAAGAAAGAAAGCAATGTTTTATTTAACGACGCACTCAACACATTTTATTTACGGTTATATGGCGTTAGACATATGGTTTTAAGGACACCAAAGATATTGAGAGAGGAAACCCGCTGTCGCCACTTCATGGGCTACTCTTTTCGATTAGCAGCAAGGAATCGTTTATATGCACTATCCCATAGACAGGATAGCACATACCACGGCCTTTGATATATCAGTCGTGGTGCACTGGCTGGAGCGAGAAATAGCGCAATGGGCCCACTGACGGGTATCGATCCCAAACCGACAGCGCATCAAGCGAACGTTGTACCACTGGGCTACACCTCGCTCCGATTCAAAAGCAATGCTGCACAGTAGGTGTAAATAAAGTCAATTACGACATCACAACATACACTGCTAAACTGATATTATAAAAAAGTGACTCTTCAAAACGCTTTTACTTAACAAATGAACGAATAAATGCATGCATGAATGAATGCATGAATGAATGAATGAATGAATGAACGAATTACTATTTAATGACACCCCAGTAAATATAATTTGACAACTTGGGCTAATTATTATAGTCGAAACCTGTAACGTGACTCATTCTCAGAGTAACCGGCCTCGGTGACGTAGTGGTTAGGCCATCGGTCTACAGGCTGGTAGGTACTGGGTTCGGATCCCAGTCGAGGCATGGAATTTTTAATCCAGATACCGACTCCAAACCCTGAGTGAGTGCTCCGCAAGGCTCTATGGGTAGGCGTAAACCACTTGCACCGACCAGTGATCCATAACTGGTTCAACAAAGGCCATGGTTTGTGCTATCCTGTCTGTGGGGAGCGCAAATAAAAGATATCTTGCTACCAGTCGGAAAGAGTAGCCCATGAAGTGGCGACAGAGGCCCATTAAATGGCGACAGCGGGTTTCCTCTCAAAGTCTGTGTGGTCCTTAGCCATATGTCTGACGCCATATAACCGTAAATAAAATGTGTTGAGTGCGTCGTTAAATAAAACATTGCTTTCTTTCTTTCATTCTCAGAGTAATTTGTGGAGACAAGAAGTTCATTTGTGTGAATCCCAAACATATTATTTGTATGTATTTTAGTTTTGTGTTCGATACGATCAGTGCATAATGACTGGTTTATTCAAGGCGGTAGTATGTGCTATCCAGTCTATCGGATGAAGGAAATGTTTTATTCATGTGCAACTCATTTCGATTAGCAGCAAAGGATCTTTTATATGCATCATCCCTCAGAAAAGTACATACCCCCCCCCCCTT